>PVIU01003349.1:0-147445 GCA_004026605.1 Ondatra zibethicus | reverse complement strand
CACACACACACACACACACACACACACACACACGCTTTCCTGTGGGTGGTGTCTATAAGCAGAGTTCAATCCCATATTTTCATCATGTCTGAAAGAACCTCCAAGGGCGTTATTAAATATGTGAAATACACCAGAAATATCCAAGCAATCCCCTCTGGCCCTGGGAAGGAAGAGGAAAGGGCTGGGGAAGTAATAAAATGTGTTTACTTTTTAATTTTGATGACATGTTTTACATCATTAAAAAGGACAAATTTTTTTTTTTTAATTCATCCAGCACGCTTCAGTGATTCAAAAGGTCTGCCGCCACAGAATCCATCAGATCCTCCTTAAAAGCCCAGCTTGGTCCACCCTCAAGGCCAAGCTGCATTTTTAAATATCCTAAACATGGACATGATTGCAAGTCCAAAAAAAAGAAAGGGAGGGAGGGAGGGAGGGAAAAAGGGAGGGAGGGAGAGAGGGAGGGAGGGAGATGAAAGGAAGAAAGAGCCCTCATCTCAAGGAACAGAAAGGGCAATAATGTTGGAGATTCACCTGTCCTTAAAAAGGTTTTGGATCTCCAAGCCCAGGGAGTCTTAAACTCTGGCAGAAATTCGAAAGCTTGGTGGAAGTGAAGATGGTTCAAAAAGGCCCAGCCTTTGCCAACTGGCCAATATCTCCAAAGCAAAATACTATTGTTCCTCTATGAAATGCCTGCTGACTGTGCTCCAGAGTGTGGTTATCTCCTGGCCTGTGCCACCTGCTCCTAGAAAGGAAAGCAGCCAGGGTGTCACCAAGCCCAGCACCTAACAGCCAGCCCTTAAGATAGCCTTACCTTTCTCTCTGGATCTGTTTCCAGCACACATCAAAAGGCCAGTGCCTGACAGTGTGGATCTACTTAAAAGCAGCTGCCTCCTGCTCACACTTCCTAGTGTATTTATGGGACTATAATCTGAGAAATGTGCAAATATTATATGAAGAGTGGTCTTAAGGACAGCCACCAAAGTGTTGCTAGCCATTTCTCAAGTCAAGCATCAAAAGTCGGAAATTACATATTGTTCAGCAGAACAAAATTAACACGTCACAAACACCCGAATATCCAATAAGGCAAGGTGGTTAAGCTACATTTCTGTACCTCTGGACTACCAGGTGGCTGTCACAGACCTATACTTAATAGAACATAAAGATTTTAGAATTATAATAACTTAAAAATAGGGCTGGAGAGATGGCTCGGTGGTTGGGAGCACTGGCTGCTCTTCCAGAAGTCATGAGTTCCATTCCCAGCAACCACATGGTGGCTCTCAACCATCTGTAATGAGATTTGGTGCTCTCTTCTAGCGTGTGGGCATACATGGAGGCAGAATGTTGTGTACACAATAAATAAATAAATAAATCTTAAATAAATAATCCCTACAGTCTGGTCCCTTCTCTGTAAAAATGAAAAATACACATACAGAACGTGATAGGCTTCAAGACATTAAGAAGAGCTTTCCCTTGATTTTTATCACCTCCTTCTCTACTTATCTGGTCGCTTCCCTTGCTAATGGCACAGTGCCACAGAAGGCAAGTTACAAAGACAAGGGCTTCAGTTTGGCTTACAGCTCTAGTCCAAAGCTGAGGGACAGAATCTGGTGACAAGCATTTTGTCCTCAGAGTCCTGAGATGACCCAGACATCATGTGACAAGAGACAGGGATCATGAACACACATGTATAAGTGTCTCTCTTCTCTTGAAGCCACCAGTAGTCAACCTCTGGCTGGCCTGTGAATTACTTTTTCATTGCTGTAACCAAACATCTGACAGAGTAATCTAGTTGGAATGTTTATCCTTGTTCATGGTTTCCGAGGGTTCTGCCCTTCAGTGCAGGGAGGCATGGCAGAACACAGCAGCCTCATCACAACAGACTCGAAGCAGAGAGCCAGGAAGGATCAAAGAATAATCTACCCCGCCAAGCACCCCTCCACAGTGACCTACTTCTTCCAGCCAGGCCCCACATCCCAAAGTTTCCAGAACCTCCCAAATTAAGGCCACCAGCTAGGAACCAAGCATTCAAATCATGAGGGACTTTTAGATTCAAACCACAGCACCCTATTCAGGTATAACCACACCCAGTGGTATCCCTGTAACCACAACACCCTATCCAGGTCTAGCCACACCGCAATGGCATCACCTGTAACCACAACGCCCTATCCAGGTCTAACCACACCCCAATGGCATCACCTGTAACCACAACATCCTCTCCAGGTCTAACCATGCCCCAGTGGCATCACCTGTAACCACTGTGGCTAGGGATTTTTCATTCCTTTCCTATCTCACAGTGAGAACTAAACTCCACTATGAGTTTCTGGGTAGGTGGGTGGGGTACCATAGTCAAACCATAGCACAGTATTTCTAACAATAAAAAAAAATCTAGCATCCAGGAGGCATAAGCAGGTGAATCTCTGTGAGTTCCAGGCCAGCAAGGATTGCACAGTGAGATCCTGTCTCAAATAAGTAAGTAAAGGTAGATAGATAGATGGATGGATAGATAGACAGACAGACAGATGCACTATTAGTACACTAATAAACAGAAGCAGCAAAGGAATTTCTACAGATCATTAAGTGTGGGTCCAGGGTGGGCTCTGATGCTGGCACATGCTAGAGAATCCACACCCCCTTACCATCCCTTGAACCAAGTCTTCAGTGTGGGTGTTTATAGGCATAATGGGAATACGGACAGGGTCATGCCCACGATATGACCTTAGAGCAGAAGCAAAAGGACTAGGAAGCATAAGCAGGAAGATGGTGTCACCTGAAGGCAAACTGGCATCGGTGTGGCTCCAGAGAAAAGCCAATGGCTAGTCAGGGTCAGCCCGGATCTGTCCTGTGCCATTCAGCCTCCCGGTCCTCTAGCTCACTGTGGTGGGCTAATGTTCAGGGATGAGGAGACAGTCTTCCTCCCATGTTTTCTTACAGCTTTAGCTATCTTTAAAAATATATTTGTTTTTACTATTTTTAATTATGTGTCTATGTGTCTCTGTGTAGGTATGTGCACGTCGAATGCAGGTGCCTGTGGAGTCCAGAAGAGGGTGTCAGACCCCCTGCAGCTGGAGTTAGCGGCAGCTGTGGGCTGCCTGCTGTGGATGCTGGGATCTGAACTCTGGTCCTCTGGAAGAGCAGAGTATGCTCTTAACCACTGAACAGACCATCTAGCCCACGGCCTTTGCTCTTGGTTCGACCAAACTATGATCTAGATAATGAGGTGATTCCAGCAGAATCAGAACAATGGTCAGAGAGAAAAAAAATAGAGAAAGGGACAGAGGGATTGAAAGCAGTTCATTGTTGGTTGGTGCCAACTACATGTCCACCCCAGAGGACATTAAAAAAAAAAAACCCTGGGCTGAAGAAGAGAATAAGGATGAAGGTTGGATGCTGGAGAGGTCCCTGAAAAGAGCCCTGAACTCTGCCCTTGTCATGCTGAGTAGGGCTTACAGGGATAGCAAAAGCCTTCCTTGGATTTGGAGAGCTCTGAGAATGAGAGAGACCTGAGACCAGGGAGACATGAGCCTGGCAGAGTACCCATGGACAAAGGTATTGTGTGAGGATGGACTAGAAATGGCCATGAGGGGTGAGAAGCCTTCAGGATAGGAGAAGAGTTGGTTTTCTTGAATCCCTTAATAGTCAGGATGGCTGAGATTTTTCTCACTTTGACGGTGAGTTCTGCCAGGAACAGGAAGCAAGAGAGCTGCAGCCTGTGGGTCTGAGGTCCTGAGGCTACAGGACAGTGGCACAAGAGCAGCCGTGGGGTGGGTATCTCCATCCATGACCCCTTCCACCCAAGAACTGTGTGCAAACTAAAGTACCTTGGTGTATAAAATAGGTATATAAATCAAGCATTTACTGACAACAAATCATAAAGAAATATATTTTAAAGCAATTCTTTGGTACATATAACTTTACCATTTGTAAAAGACAAAAGCAAATTTACATACTGATGAGATGAATATGCTCATCTTTACAGAAAGAATTAAATCCTGCCTGAATATTTGATATTGTAGGATATAACGCATCATTAACATTTTTCAGAGTTGATTAGTATTTTGATTTCATAATTGTCAATTATTGATAATGCTGTTTTGCATAATAAATACACAGTACAAAATGGTAGAAATAGGCTTAGGGAAATTTCAGAAGTTGTTGGAAATTCTGTCCTAACCCTAAGTCAAAGTTCATGTCATGATCTTTATAAGACTTAAGCCACAAGTCAAAGAGCAACTTTTTAGAATCAAGCTTCCTAAGACACCACAATGAAAATATTCCTCAGCATTTAAGTTGAGGAATAGCAGGAGGGAAATACCGAGTTTTTGTTTTCCATAGTTAAACCATCATACTTCTCTAAAAACATAAAACACTACAATTCTTAACATACGATCATCTCAGAAAGAAGCCCCAAGCAGCAATGCTGGGGAGCGTTACACAGGATGAAATCATGTGCATAACAACGTACACATGTTATATGTTCAGGACCAAGGCTGCAGCGATGTCCCACAAGTAAGCACCAGAAACGCCCTGGGTGCAATTACCTTTAGTTTTTGAATAAAATTTTGGTCATTGAGTACTCGGAAACCTTTTTCTGCTGACACTCCCCCCCAACACACACACATCTGGTTATGGTTTAAGAAGCTGGAATATAGGCAACCATACAACACAGACAACCCAGTTCTCTAGTTGTTACACCGAGAGACCTACCCACCTAAAATTGAGCTACAATCTGTCAGAGGAAAAGAGAGAAGAGAACCCCTCAAGCAGCTGAGATCACTGGCAGTTCCCTGAGACAACCTTCCCACTTTGTCTTCTGGCCAGACAAGCAGGACAAAAGAGAAGCCGGGAGTTGATACGGTCACACGGGACGCCACACAGAACCAGATTTTAGCCCCAGCTCTTCCTATACCCTGTCCCCTTCTCCTAACCCCAGCATTGTAAATGGCCATAAGGCCAACAGGATAGAATCAGATGGAGGACTGGGGCATCCCTGGGGCATGGGGCTGTGCAGGTAGGTGATGCCCCAGCCACTGTTGGGGATCCAGGTGACCTGTGCCCGCTGAGCCAGCTTGTCTCCAGCCATGGCAGTCTGCTAATAACTGCATGAACTGTCTGCACGGCCATCAGCACTAGCTTCCCACATAGCCTTCCAGCACCTGATTTATCAGAATGGAGGGCACGCTCTTAAAGGGTCACAGCCCACCGTGGATCTCTGGCTCCTTTAGCAGTAAGTGACAGAACATATTTTCTCTGCTAACTCCACTGTATGTTCCAGGATAGATTATTTTAAGAATCAAGACTAAATTGAAACAAGGCAGGCTTGAATTCTCCTCCCAGAGACTCACAGGAGAGGGTCATCTATCAGCGTGACACAGCAGGAGCACTGGAGAACTGACTCCGCAGCCCGAGACTGGACTCAGCTCCAGACTTACTCGCCTGTGTGACCTTGAGTAAGTCACTCGCCCTCACTGCCGCTCAGCTTCCTCACTGACTGAGTCCCATCCCAGTACGCAGGATGGTTTTTGTCATCTCTGTCATGGACATGACAGAATTTCCCCAGGGAAGGTGCAGAATCACAGGGCCTGCTGACACAGAAAAGTGTCTCAAATCCCTCATGAAGGTAGAGATTTGCGGAGAATCAAACTCTCGAAGGGTCCAAGGTAGTCAAAGCCTGTGTTGGTGAAGGTGCAGAGTGACAGGGGCTCCCTAACACTGTTGTGAGGGGCAGCCCAATGACCCCCACAGAGGGTGGGTTTCTGTCAAAAATGAGCTTGCTCTTGGCCACAGCAGCGCCACACCTTGGAGCTGTCTGGGGAAAATAATTGACGGTCTGCACAAAGATGTAAAAGTTAGGAACTGGAACCCGACTCTGCTGGTAGCAGTTTTGAAAAAGAGGTATAGGACGCCTGGTCCATAGGGATTGGCTAAAGTGTGGTGTTTGGTAGAATATTGTACATCTGGTTTAATAGTTAGTTAAAAAAAAGACACTAGTGATGCAAAAATATTCATTACTTGGTTTCCTTAAAAAGCAGGCTACAGCAAAACCGTGTGAAGAAAGAAATATACTAAAGTAATGGCAATGGGCGATGAGATCGACAACTGGGTGATTTTAGTTTTGTGTATGTGTGTCATCCACATGTCCTGTGGTGCTCAATGCAACTTCACTTTTAAAACAATGAAGGGCTGTTGACAGGTTTCTGTCCTACCCAGTCCCACAGCTTTTCAGTCCCAAAGAAATACACAGAGGTCTACATTAATCATAAACTGGTTGGCCTATTAGCTCAGGCTTCTTATTAACTAATTCTTACATCTTAAATTAACCCACTATTCTTGTCTGTGTTAGCCATGTGGCTTGGTACCTTTCTCAGGGAGGTGTTCTCTCCTCTTGCTTCCTCTGCATCTGGTGATGACTGCAGACTACTTCCTGCCTGGTTGCCCTGCCTATACTTCCTGCCTGGCTAGTGGCCAATCAGCGTTTTATTACAATACAAATAACAAATCTTTACAGGGTACCAGACAATTGTCCCACAGCACTCCCCCCTTTTTACATTAATCATAAACTGGTTGGCAGGAAGTATAGGCGGGGCGACGAGAACAGGAGAATTCTGGAAAGAAGAAAGAGTCAGTCTGCAGTCATCACCCAGATGCAGAGGAAGCAAGATGAGAATGTCTCACTGATAAAAGGTACCAAGCCACATGGCTGACACAGATAAGAATTATAGGTTAATGTAAGTTATAAGAGTTAATAAGAAGCCTGAGCTAATAGGCCAACCAGTTTATAATTAATGTAGACCTCTGTGTGTTTCTCTGGGACTGAACGGCTGCAGGATGGGGTAGGACAGAAACCTCTGGCAACAAAGGTTACTTGTGGTAATAATAATTATTCTTTCTCTGTCTCCCCAGGGTGTGTATGAGGATCTGAGTGAGAAAAGTGGACCACACAAAGGACTAGAATTACACTGTCCTCCCCAAGGACTTACCTTTTCTCTGGGTCCCCACTAACAGTTCGTGTCCCTCTGCCAGTCCTAACTGGCTCTGCCTTGCCTGTGTGCTATTTATGTCTCTATCTCTCCCTATGCTCCATTAAGTCATTACACAAGGTGGGGTGTCCCATGTCTTGTTCTCAAGATTGTAAAGGGGGCTAGACAGATCAGATCTTTGCCAAGAATTGCTGTACACACACACCCTTCACTGTGGGCTGAAAAAGCCCTTAAGATACCAGGCCCTCATCTCTCTAACTCTCGCCTTTGTGGGGATGATCAGAATAAATTGGGGATTCTGAGATAGAGACTCCTCCTTTCTCTGGAGTGCATGGGCCTGATGACAGTCACAGTGTTCTCACAAGAGAGCGAGGGATGTTCATCATTTGCACACACAAAATAAAACCAATACAATATGACCACAGGGGCAGAGGTTGAAAGGAAGGAAACACAAGCCTAGGCTGGAAGTGGCCTTCCTTCATGGTGCTGCTGAGCGAGTAGTCCCAGGTACACTGTTATTTCCAACCCATAGAACCAATTCTGTGTTTCTGGCCTCTAAGACTGTCTGAAGCCACTGGGTTTCTGATGATTTGTTACAGCAGTCCTGGGAACTGGGTACACATGCCCCGCTGAAGCCCATACGAAAGGTCCATAAACAAACGCTATTAGCAAAGCTTCCGGTTAAATGATGCTGAAGGTGTCTCATTCCTTGGTCATTTGACAACGCACATGAGCTGTTTCAATGCCAAAGGGGCATCAGAGAGCTCAACACAAGTTCAGTGACCTTGGAGTAGGGCTCCACCACTCCCCAGACCCTCTGCCAGGCAAAGCTTAGCTCTAGTCCTTATATATTAGGCCCTGTGTTTAGTTTGAAAAAAAATAAGATTCTTTAAAAAAAATGGTTTGGCACAATCCAATTTTAAGAAGTTAGCAGAGCTGGGTGGCGGTCGCACACACTTTTAATCCCAGCACTCAGGTGGCAGAGACAGGCAAATCTCTGTGAGTCTGAGGCTAGCCTGGTATACAGAGCAAGTTACAAGACAGGCTCCAAAGCTAGAGAAACACTGTCTTGAAAAAAAATGTAAGCAGAACTTATGGACTAGTCCAGCACCTTCCTATCCAGACCAAGAAACCAATGCCCGGGGAGTGCAAGGGACTCATCCAAGGTCCTACTGCCATTGGCAGCTGAGAGGAGGCAACAGTACAGACCTTTCGGCACCACCCACTCAACCGCACACCTGGGCTGGAAGTACGATTCCTGGCACCCTCACCCTCAGAGTCACTGCTTTATGGGTTGCTGTGGCTTCACAACAAATTGTCACACTCTGCATGCCCCAGAGACAACAGAAACTTACTGCCCCCCTCCATTCTGGATGGCTAAAATCGGGTGTCTGCTGGCCATGTTATTTTAACTCTAGGGAAAGATTCTGCTGGCCTCCCCAGCTCCCAGTGGCTCCTGGCATTAACCGTCACTTCGCCTGTAGTCTCTGCCTCCGTCTTCCCGGGTTTTTCCCTAGGCCTCCTGGGCCTCTTTCTCAGGCCATTAGTTGACCCTCTAGTATGGCATCATCTAAACGTCTTATAACAGCCAATACCCCATGTCAAAGTCACATATTCTAGGTGTATAATTTAGTCATGGAGAATGACACTATCCAACCAGGTACACAAGGATTTGGGGTCTTTTCTCCAAACCAATGAGTTGAAAAGTCCATTAGGAGTCAAATAACTAAGCATCCAGAGGTGTCTGGGTCTCTCTGCGCTTCATGGTTGAACAGGTGGCCTGTTCTTCCGCCCCTTTACAAGCCTGTTGTCCTGGTCAGTTTCTTGTCAAGTGGACACAAATTAGTTATTTGAGACGAGGAACTTCAGTTGAGAAACTGCCTCCTTCAGACTGACCTGGAAACAGGAGGTACAGAGGGCAGTTTCTTGACTAGTGTTGAGATGAGAGCCTGGCTCACTGCGGGTGACACCTCCCGTGGGCAGGTGGTCCTGAGTCGTGTAATACATGGGTAGCAAGCCAGTAAGCACCATCGTTCTGTGGCTTCTGCTTCAGTTCCTGCCTCCAGGTTCCTACCTTGAGTTTCTACCCTGGTTTCCCTCAGTGATGGGCTGTGATCGAGCTGGGTAAGACAAACCTTCTCATTCCAAAGCTGGTTGGGGTCATGGTGTCTTTATCACAACCTAAAGCAAACCAAGGACACCTGTACATTCTTAGAGACAAACCGCCAGCCCCCAACAGCCGTGGCGCAAGGAGGAACTTGGGAACACAGGCTGAACAAATGAACTCAATGCAAGAGAAATTCAGTGGACAGAGCGTCCCCAGTCTTGGACAGTTCTGACTTGCAGCCGCCGACCAGCAGGGGGCAGAGCGGTCTCAATGACAGAGTGCAAAGTGAGGGAAGCTGGCTTTTCCCCTGTCTGAGAAAACCGCTAGTCAAACTCCTATTTGTATGGATGGAGAAACTGAGGCCCAGACAGAGGGACAAGCTTGTGCAAGCGCAGGCCTAGAGGTGGGACCCAATCCTCCAACCACGGCCCCCTGAGGCAATTCGATCTCTGCCAGCAGGTGCCGCTCTCCCAGGCTCCGTCCCGAAGGTGCAAACAGCTTGAAGACTCCTGTTAACCACAGTGTCCCCCTTCAACCAGAAAACGCCCCAGGGGTATGCGAGGATGCTCGTGCTGGTGTTGTTTATAGGAAAGAATCTGAAACATGAGACTTGGAAACCCATACAGGGCTGGATTAATAAATTATTAGAGGGGGTTTATGCACTCGTTTATGCACTATTGTACAATTGTTACAATTCTAGTACTTTAAATCGGGCGGTGGTGGCGCACGCCTTTAACCCCAGCACCCGGCAGGCAGAAGCAGGCAGATCTCTGTGAGTTCAAGGCCAGCCTGGTCTACAAGAGCTAGTTCCAGGACGGGCTCAAAAGCTACAGAGAAACAATTTTTATATATTTTTTATAAATATTTTTTAAATGTTCATGATAGAAGTAATCGACTACATTCCAAATATTTTCAAAGTCCACATACATATTTCCTAATCCTAATTAGCATTAATTGAAAATTAAAGCTTGGAACGGAGGAGATAGCTCAGTGGGTAAGAGTACTTGAAATTTGATCCCCCAAACCCCCTAGAACCATGAACTGGAGGTGCTAGCACGGCTGTAACCCAAGCACTCAAGGGACAGAGACAAGAGAATGGCTGGGGCTAATGAACATATATTTTAAACTGTACATATGTGTATACACCGTTAGACCTTAGGTCTGAGTGTGACCCTGCCCAGTTGAGGATGCAGCTCATAAACACCGTTCTTCATAAAGCTGGGTCTTCTGCTCCTGGTATTGGGGTAATCATTGCTGCATCATCATCATAGAACCCCCAAAGTCAGCCCAGGGAAACAGTTCCAGCCCTCTGTCTTGGAGACAAAGGGGAACCAAATCCCAATGCCACAGCCCTGTGTGGTTTTCGCGACTACTGACATCAAAGATGGAGGGGGTCTTGTGTACATTAGAGGTTTGAGCAGTGCACAAACTTATGCACACAAGAGACAAGACAGCTTATTGTCAAACAGCCTCTATCAGACAGCGTGACGAGCTTGTGCTTCTTACACCCCAAAGTTGGAGGGTCCATTTCCTTACTTTGCTTCGGGTTATACTCCAGATGCCAAAGTGACTTGCTAATGAGAGGAACACTTGCCTCACAGGAGGGCTAAGGGCTGTTTTGCCCCAGCAAACAACTCACATCACTCTTGCACAAGACACAACACTGAAGATTAGCTGGGCCTCAGCAATCAAACAGCACAGCTTTATTGTTTTTAATAGTTAATTGGATTTAATCAAATCCTTTTTAAAAATCTTAAATTCTAGCTTTATTGAGATAATTTAATAAAAATTTAATATATACTAATTATAACTTAATTTTTTGTCTTTTCATCTCATAGATAAGTTTAGTGTGTGTGTGTGTGTGTGTGTGTGTGTGTGTGTGCATCTTTGGGAGAGGTGCACTCTTCTATGCAAGTCCAAGTGCAGGTCAGAGGCTGACATTGGAATGTCTTTCCTTCCTTGAGGAAGGAAAGTACCTTTTCCACCTTGCTTTTGAGGTCTCTTACTGAAGCTCATTATTTTGGCTTGATGGGCTGGCCAGCAAGCACCTGGATCCATCTCATCGCCAAAGCTCGTGCTAAAGGCATGAGTCCATGTGCCTGACTTTTGCAAAGGTTCTAAGGATCAAACTTAATTCTCATACTTGCACAGAAAACGCTTTACCCACTAAGCCATATGCCCAGTGCTTGCTTGCTCGTTCTCTCTCTCTCTCTCTCTCTCTCTCTCTCTCTCTCTCTCTCCCTCTCTCTCCTTCTCTTCTTCCTCCCTCCCTCCCTCTGCCAGGGCCATACTCTATAGAACTAACTGGCTTCTGACTCCCAAATTTTGAGATTACAGAATTGCACCATCACCCCCAATTACCTTTAATAATTTTAGAAGGAAAGTAACCCTAATAAAAATGTTTTTAATATTAAATAGTGAAACATAGGGTATGTGAGACCCCGACTTTACTCTTGCCTGTGATGTGATTAGGGGCAAGGTATTTGGGGCATCGTGGGATTGTGGATTTTCATTGTATTTTGTTCTTTTGTTCTTTAGTATTTACTTTGTATTTTTCTAGATTTTTGTTCAATGAAAAATAGTATGCTAGAAAATGGAGAAATTCACCAATAATGTATCCTTTTAACAGTCATGTTAGCTCTCCAGCTTACCCTACACCAACCTGAGGAGATTTCCTACCTTTCCTCCAGGGACAGGTTTCTAATTCTGTCCCCACTCCTCATATCTACTCAGACTGCCAGCAGGAGGGACCCTGGGGTTCTGAGCTGCCCCCTTAGCTGGCTACCCTAGGCACTGGGGTAAGCGAATGACCTGGCAAGCTGCCCCTAAGATGCCCTGGTGTCTAGTCTCCCAATAAATGGTGCTCTCAGCCTTGCCTTCCTCCCTGAGTACTTAGTACTCCATGCTGCTTCAGGACCCTGCGTAGAAACTACCACTGTGCCTGGAACCGACATCAGTGCCCCATCCAAGTGGATGCTGCTCACGGCCTCATGCGCTAGAAGGCATTGCCTCCCCTAGAACTAGAGTTCCAGGCAATTGTGAGCCTCCAGGTTTGGGTTCTGGGAAGCAAAGCAGGGTCCTCTGAAAGAGTAGCAAATGCTCTTAACAGCTGAGTCATCTCTCCAGCCCCTCTATTTCCACCAGACTGACAAAGCTCCCTTAAGGAACGGCCCAGGTCAACCACACAGCCTAAGCTGTTCCCTCACACTGTGGCATTTAAAACTGAACACACAGCCGGGCGGTGGTGGCACACACCTTTAATCCCAGCTCGCGGGAGGCAGAGGCAGGCTGATCTCTGTGAGTTCAAGACAAGCCTGGTCTACAAGAGCTAGTTCCAGGACAGGCTCCAAAGCTACAGAGAAACCCTGTGTCTCAAAAAATCAAAGAAAAAAACAAAAACAAAACAAAACACACAGGCAGGTCTCATGGTACATAGCTGTAATCCCAGCTGCTCCAAGAAGGCTAAGGCAGGAGAATTAAATGCTCAAGACCTGTCTAGGCTATAAAGCAAGACTGTGTTTCAGACTAAATAAAAGTAAAAGGAAGATCGTGGATATATAGTTCAGTAGGTGGAGGACTTGCTGTTGTGTGAACACACTTTTCTCGTGAAGATGCAACACACATGTCTACACACCCCAGAGAGGGATCTCATGACAGACCAAAATACAGATACCACCAAAGCCCAACTTGGTAAACCCTGAGTTTTACTAGGGTTACTACAAGAGTAAGGTTGGTGGGTTACTTACAGGACCAGAAATGTCTCAAAGACAGCTGCATCACCACCACCACCCAGCATGGGTGACAGACCATCCTTTCCGAGTGACTCTGATCTAAACAACTCAGCTGGCTTCTGCTTCTCCCCGGCATTTTGGGTAGTCTCAAGAGTCTTCTTTGCAGCTTGGCTTGTCTGAGAGGGACTGAAAGAAGCCTTATTGCTTACTCTGGGAAGGAGGGGCCTAGTGAACTTGGTCAGTTTCCGGGACTTCCTAAAGCTGTTTCGAGTTGATTACCTTCCTGCTTAAAGAGCTTTCCTGGACCATGCAATGTTTCAGTCTGGGAGGAAACTGTTGCACAACGCTTGCCTAGTTGGACTTGGGGAATTCTTAGAAAAGACTCTGTACCTGGAAGCTTGTCCTGAGCTGCGAACAGAGACAAGGTAGAGGCTTTGGTGCCCCCAGAGGTTCCTGGCATGCACCCGGTTTGTTGATTCTGAGGCGGTGTTTTTTGTTACATGCTAACATCTCTGAAACTGGTATGTAACTGAGTGTAACTAACAACATGTTTTTCCATAGTAAATCAACACCTGTGCAGCATACAACTCATCAATGGCATCATCAATTCAATGAAATCAGCTGACATGTGGCTAAAGTGGCCAAACCATATTTGTCAGTGACACAGATATGCCAACACCATGCTAAGGTTCCACATGTACCATCCCCCCCAAATGCCTCGTCAGCCCCAAAAAACAAAACCAAGACTGGTGGGGACACTTGCCGAGGTCACCCAGCAGTGGTGCAGCCATAATCAGCAGCCAGCTCTGTGGATGAAGTTTCGGCTGCACCACAGAGAAATCCACCTTCCCAAGGACAACCTCCTTACTTGCTAAGAAGTTCAACCAGCCATCTGGTTTGTCCTGGTCTCAGTGACTTTCTGTGCTAAAACTAAGGAGGTTTCTAACAAAACAAGATGCCTGATCCAGCAAGAGTTCCCAACTTCTCCTGACTGGTCTGCCTGTTCTCCAATCCTGTCTCAGCCTCTCCCTGTGCCTAAGCAACCTAGTACCTAGCTGGGATTCCCCAGGACTTGGGTCTCTTCACTCTTCAGTTCAGGGAAGCTGCCAACATTCCTTCTTCCCTGAATGCCTGGCCCTGATGCAGGCTACATCCAGTCCCTCATTCAACCTGATGCCCTCGCTGAGCCTAGTGCACCCACTGTGGGACCCTGGACCACCACTCTGCCTTCCAGGCATGCATGACAGGCACAGCTACTGAGGGAACATTGCTCTCACCTACAGGAGACATCTCAGATGTCCCTCCCCATCCTGCCAGCTTCCCTGGAGTGAGGCTCCCCAGCTGCTTTGTTCCAGCTCCTCACCTCTTCCTGCCTCTCTCTCCCCACTCCTCAACTGAGAGACTCACGCAGATTCCAGAGTTCAGGGCACAGCTGCCTCCCTTGCAGCCCTTGTCCATTTACATGACTACAAATGGACGTATGTCACCCTAACCTGACAGAGATGGACTTTGCCCCCTGCTCAATCTCCAGCACGTGGCACAGGGTTCTGCAAACCTTGGAAACAATGGACTAAAGGGACCCAGAAGTGAATCCCCACATGATCCCATGGCGCAGAAGTTGTAATTACCCCTTTTTCTCAGTCAAGAAACTGAGGCCCAGAAGATTAAGGAATGTGCTCCTAGACTCAGCTACTAACCAGTGGGACAGAACAGGAGCCTGTCCACAGCTGCAGCCCCTGAAAACCCTAGGGTTCCTGACACTTCCAGGAGTCCAGAATTCTGCAGAGTCAGGCTCACACTATGTCCTGAAACTGCACACTGTAAAGTCTCTCCCCTGCATTTGCCACTAGAGTTCCGTTTCTGCCTTGTATTTTTTTCTACTCTCCCATCTCTGCCTTCTCATGTCTCCCCATGCTCTCCACAGCCTGAGACTACCCAAAGACCTGGGAAGAGTTTAGTGAAGAAAGTCTTAGCGTAAAGGAAGGTACGAGGGGTGGAGTGGGGGGGATCCCCCATCATACCCAGGGGAACCAGAAGCAAAGGAGAAATAAGAAGCGTGCTTTTCTCTTTTTATATCTGTCTCTAAGAGAGAAGACAACAAAAACTGGTGAAAAATGAAATCATCCATTGATGAAGAAGAAAATGAGTATTTGGAAAACTTGGGGAAATAGATATAAAAAGCATCATTTGCAAGTGGCTTCTCCTTCATAGCAAATCCCGTTGAGCAGCTCAAAGTGTAAACAGATTTGAACAATAAACTTACCGGACCATATACAATTATTTCTGGGGAGAAACGGATGAGCGCTTGGTTAGACAATTGGAAGAGGTGTGAATGAGTCTTAACACTCCGATCTAGCAAAATGGTCCTTTGAAATTAATGGAACAAAAAATTATATTGGGGAAGTGCAGCAGCCGGGGGAGCAGGCACTAAAATAGGAACCATGAAATGAGAATGCGTTCGTATGAGTGCGAGCATAATGAAATGAATCTAAGAGAAGGTCAAGTTCGGGAGATGATCAGATGGGCTGTGGCTCCACACAATCCTTGATTTGCGGTGACATTTGAAGCCCAGGACTTTGTCATATACAGAATCCGAAAGAAATCACCCATTCCATGAGCTTTTTCTATAGCTGAAGGATCTCAAGTCCAGAGAGGGTGAGTAACTCGCCCAAGACCACACAGCTTGGCAGGTATCTGACCTTATACTTCATCTAAAGCTCTAGGGGATCGAAGGAAGTCATGTGCTTCACTGGTTCTGGTCTGTTTGAGTGAAAGATACTATCTTCACGGTTCAGAGAGGCGGGAAACTGGAATTTTTTCTCGTTGTATAAAGAGAGCACACTTTCTGGAATCAGGAAGAGCCGGGTTCAAATTTAGATCCTACTAAGGACTACCCAAAACCTGTTGATCACTCCTGGATGTCTAAGCCTTGGTCTCCTCCTGAGTAAAATGCAGACAGCATCTCACACTCAGCAGAATGAGATGAGGTTCCCAGGAGGAGCACCCAGTGCATAAGAAAAGCTCAAAATAAGTTCCAATATTTAATCACTTCCTCAAAAGTCTAATTTCTCCCCAGAATGAAGAAAAAATAATGACAAGAGAGGAAATGAGCTCTAGAGGCTGAAGGTGGTGGTTCAAGACCAAACCGAGCTACGGGCAGTTTCCTGGACTGTTCCGACAGAAAGAGAACAGGAGCAGAGGGTGGCTTCCGAGCTTGCTGTCTCCCCTCTGAGAAGTCAGGAATGAACTGAGAGAGGAAAAGCAGATTTAGATGGTGGCTCCAGCCTGGGATATGCTAGGAGCAGCTTCCCAGTGTGATCCCAGTCTCCTCTTGATGGTGAAGGATGGTTTTCCACAAGTCACACCCCTCAAGGACTTGAACTAAAGCCCTCTCCACAGAATATTCTCCTCTTAAAAACTGGGGGCATGTGGGGGTGGGGGAATGGTCCCTGGGTCATTTGATGCCTTGCCTGCCCTCCAGCAAAGAGGTAGAAGGGCCCTGGTAAGGTGGTTCCACTTCCCACCACAGGGGGCACCAGAGAGGCACTGAGCTCCCAGCTGTCCTCAGAGCTGTCCTCTGGAACAGGGAATTTCATATTTTATATTATTTTATTTCAGTGTATTTGGTAGTACTCACAACTTCTCAGATCTGAAAGGTCCTGAGGGGATCCCAGCCATCCGTCCCTCCCTCCCCACAAGTCTCCCAGGTACAAGGAAATTAAGGACAGTGACTTGGATGGATACTTAACTTTTCTCTGATCCCATGAGAAGTCAAAGCGTATTTGGCTGGAATTGTTTTCACAAAATAAGCTGATACCATGGACAGCCTGCTAGTTTATGACCGGGTGAGTTATTAAAGGGAGTCCCTCTTTCAGCAGCTGAGACCCTTTGGTGACCATTTTCTAGAAGCCAAACATATTGGCTGAATTAACTAGCCAGCAATAACACACAGCACACACAGCAATAACACACAGGTTCAGGTTCTGCTGTCCCCATGATGTCTTCCAGACTGTCCCAGCAGAGCCACCCCAAACTCCCTGGCTCTGCACTGACCATTGTCTTTTTTAATTTAAGGTGTGGCCATAAGTCAAATGGCATTAGCTGAGAGTCAGGACCATCATTTCTCTGTTGTCTGCCTGTAGCAGTACTTTGCTGGGGACCTGGCACATGGCCAGGGAACAAAAGCATTTTTGGAATTAAATTAAAATTGTGGGAAATATAGGCTATATCAAATAGACTCAAAGACCGAATTTCCCCCTTATTCTTCCTAGAGAAATCCCATGTGGTTTATGTCAAGAGACTCCGAGAGTCATGGACTCTGTTCAGTCATGGGCTTGGTTGTGGCACAAAGCTGTCAAGGAATGAGAAGGAGGCTTTTCTTTGGCAAAGGGTGGATCCAAGACCACACTCTACCTTACCGCTGGCTCCCTTGGGCTTCAGTTAACTTATCTGTAACAAGAAAATTTCATTCCCTTTGAAGGCTATAGCTGGGATTTAAATGGACAATGCACAAAGTGCCTGCATCATAGCAGGCCCTAAACATGGGCCTTCCATTCTCCCTTTATATTGTAAAAAGACACAGTGGATAAAAAGGAGCTAAGGCTTTCATGCCATGCTGAGTCGGACTGGTTTTGAAGGCTCCTGTCTTCACATACCTGAGTGTGACTTTGAGAAAAATTCCTGATTCCCAGTTTCTGCTCCGTGCTCTCTCACCTGTGGAATGAGAGCAACAGAACCAATTGTTTGGAGGCAGGTTAATTGAGATTAGTCAAACACTGAGGATATTGCTCAGTTTGTTGAGTGCCAGACACATGGGCGCTGTTATGTGCTCCCTTAATCTGGGCTGACATATCAACCAGACTCATAGTCAAAGGTCTTGGCTTTATAGGGGGTTCTGTGAGTTTGGGGTCCTGGCTCAGAGAGCCCAGACCAAAGGACAGAGGACCCATCTAAAAGATCCCACACCATCGCTGGGTCTGGTCAGCACCACGGACAGCTCAGCCAGCACTGGCACTCAGGTGCGCAGCTGACCTCGAGGCTCACGGCTCTGCGGGAGCACTAGGGGGCAGTCAGCACAGGTAACTTTATCGGCGTCATGGGTCTCGGTTTCCACAAATCTGGTCTGGAGAAGCATCATGTCAGCTTCCCATCCCACCTTTCCTCATGTGACCCCCTCCTGTGCAGCAAGACCCACATATTTGTCACCTGGGTCTTACCATTGTGCGTCACTGAGTCAGAGCCTCTAGTACCACACAAAAAGACAAACAGCTCTCCCTACTTTTGTGGTCATAGCCTACATGGCTGCATCAGTTCTGCCTCCATCCATCGTGCCAGGAGAAACATTGCTGATAAGATTTAGCTGATAAGATTTACCAAGGGTGGTGGTACACACCTGTTACCCCAGCACGTGGAAGGGAGAGACAGGAGAATCACCACAGCTTCCAGGCCAGCCAAGGCTAGATAGTGAGTCCATGGCTCCCAGAAAAAAAGAGCACTGGAGAGATGGTCCCGTGGGTAAGGACACTTGCTGCGCTAGCATAAGCATCCGAATTCAGATCCCTGGCACCCACATCCAAACAAAGCTAGACATGGCCACACATGCCATAACCCCAGTACTGGGAGGTGGACTGGGAACACAAGGATTACTGGGGCTTGCTGGTTGTCAGCCTACCCTCCCCCCCCACCAAAAATTTTAAAAAAAAACAAGTTTCAGATTCAGAGAAGTACCCCATCTCAAGGGAATAAGGCAGGAGCAACAGAAGGGGGACACCCTTTTGGTTCCTCATGTATGCCCACGTGCACACCACACACACACACAACTCAAAACAAAACACCAAAAAGCTTTAAACTGTTTAAAAATTATCTGTACAATTTACCAGTACATTTATGTTACTTTTAAAAATAGAGTTTGTGTTATTAGTATTTAATAAGCTCATTCAGTCTAGAAGAATTTTTTTTAATGTAGAGGTTCATGGTTGGAGGAAGGTTTTTAAATCCAATTTATATACATCTCTTTGTTGTAGAGAAGTATGATGAGAAAATCAATAAAAAGATTTTCAAGCATAAAAATACATTACATTGGGATAAAAATCTGTGGGAGAAGTGGATCGGAAATGCAATTTCCCACTGTTAAATAAAAGCTCGTTTGCATGTTTTTTAAAAGGATGTTGGCATCCAATTGCTATGATGTGTGTATTTTATTGGGTACATTTAAAACAGCGATGTCAGAGTTTTATAAAGTCTATTTTCATAACACACTAGACATTATTACAGCCTTTACAATTACTTTGATTGTTACAAAACGTCCTAAATACTAGTGTTAAGACGTTCAAGAAGGGGCAAAAATCTTTCAAAATTATTTTCGGCACCACTGAACAAAATGGTTCACTTCGTTGATGCAGCTCCCCCCACTAAACACACCAGCCTGCTCCAACAAGAGATGCCAGGTCTTCAGAGGAGACATCTCCCCCGTGGGAAGTGTTTGTTCTTTGCTTCTCTTTGCACCAAGTTCAGGCTCAGGGGTGGGGATTTCAGTACATGGGAAGGATGGTCTTTGGCATCCCCCATCAGGTTGTTCTGGGTATCTGTTGTCCTCCCTCACCCTGCCATAGAATTTCTTCTGTGTGGTCCTGGCCTGGGTGCATGCCAAACTCCCATCAGGCAAGTGAAGGCACTTTATCAGGCTCTCTCCACACCCACCCTGATGGTGTGGACCATCCATTCTCCTCTACCCAGGAGCCTTCACTGTGCATAATGTACCTGACACTCAGTAGGACCACAGAAAACAGGCCTAACCATGTGACAACCCCAAGTGTAGACAGCTCTGCATTTTCCCAACAGAAAGTCCCCCCCAAAAAAACCTTAAAAACTTGTTACAATTATTTATATACTGTATATAGTGGTGGGGGGTGCATGTGTAGAGGTTGGAGAACAAACTTCATGACTTTATTCTCTCCTTACACCGTGTAGGTCCTGGAGTTTGAATCCAGGTGGTCAGAACTGGCTGCAAGCACCTTTACCCAATGAGCCATCTCACCATTTACCCGCCCCCCAAAATTTTTTGTTTTTTAACTTACAGTGAAGGTTTTCCAGATTATTGATGAGATTATAGAAGTCTACTCATAATCTTTAATTAATTTAACATTTTTTTGTTTTACCCATATTTAAAGTTCTTTATAGGAAATATATTAATATACCTGCTTGGTGGCTATCAACAAATATACTTGAATTATAAAATCTTATTAATATTAGCAGAAAGTCTCATACAGATGACAAGCACATCTTTGAAGACTTCCTTTTTTTCTACATTTGCCAGGTTCTCCAGTTGATAGGCCTGAGGCAGAGGTCCTGTGGATCTCTCCCTGGGGCTGAGCGGGACGGTGAGTGTCGAACCCAGACCTCCCCTAACTCCCCCCACCCCAGAGGAGAAACACACATTGAGCTGGGAGTCTGGTTGAGTAAGGATCTCACTTTATTGCATCTGGGCAGGAACTTATATAGGGCTGAGATAGTGGGCTGGAGGCTTGGGATGGGGTGAAGTGGAGTGAGGAATAAGGGCCAATAATATCTTGCCATGTCAGTGGTGGCTGGGCAGAGGCGGGCCTAGGTCAGGCTGTGCTGAGTCACTCCTCTCCAAACTCAAGTTAGGTTCAGGAAGTTACACTGGGCCTCACCAAACTTAAGTTAGGCTTAGAAAGTTTCACTGGGCCTCATGAGGCCCAACATACATTCACACTCATTCCTGCAGCAATTGCATCTGCTCTTCACAGACATCTTTGACACTAGTATCTTTGTCACCGTGAAGCCACTTTGCTATCCTCTAACAAAGCTTTGCCGAGCACATCCCCTAAGCCTCAATCTAAGTCATCTAAGATACAGGGCACTTTGTATCCACGGACGATGCTGTCCCTGGAAATTATTCTCCCAGCCCCAGGTCCCCATTCTCTATTAATGAACTCTGCAAAGCGACCACTTAGCGTATTGTTTTTTAAGGGATCCTTAAAAGGCTTGTTTACAGCATCCAACGCTTGCAATTATAAGGAAAAAAAATCACTGAATCTGAGCTCAGTGATTTTTTTTTTCTCTCCACATTTGCGCCAATGAGTGACCTTTATAAGCATTTGAAACATAGCACTGATTAAGATTATTTTGGATGAAGATGTTGTTCCCAAATAGTCCTTTGTGGGTCACAACGAAGTGACTTCAGGAAAGTTCTGAAACACAAGGGCTGTAGCCAAGGCTTGAGCAGAAGAGCATGCCCCTTTTCCGAGAGATATTAGTTGGGGCCAGGGGCACTCCAGGAGGGGCTGCCTTTCAGGGGCTTGTTCCCCAGTACACTGAGCTCAGCTTGCACAGAAGCCCCTCCCCACCAAGACTGTAATTTACCGAGGCCCAAGCCAGAGAAAAAGCCCCTTCATCAGGAGCTTCCTGGGTGTGAACACTGCAGAAGCTTGTGTGCCTGCCACTGCGCCGAGCCCCTCCCGCTTGCGCCGAGCCCCTCCCGCTCGGCATAGAGCTGTTCACCTGCATTTTGTTGGAGCCCAGTAAAATGCAGGCTGCTGAATTTCAACAGCATTCTTAGAGACGCTAGGGTGAGGGCCAGAGAGATGGTTCAGCAGGAAAATCATGTGACACCAAGCCTGATGATCTAGCTCAGTCTTTGGAACCCACATGGTGAAGGCAGAGAGGCGACTCCCACAGTTTGCCTCAGGCCTCCACGTGAATATGGTAACACATACGTGCCCACAGACAAAAACACCACACACACAAATGTCAAAAGTGTTTAATTTATAAAGATAGGTAAACTGGTTGATAGAGCTGGGACACACATGGTGACTCAAGCCTGTCACTGCAGCACTCTAGAGGGGAGCAGAAGGATTAGGAGTTCAAGGCCAGCCTCAACTATACAAGTTAAGGATTAGGAGTTCAAGGCCAGCCTCAACTATACAAGTTAAGAGCCTGTCTCAAAAAAAAAATTTTTTTTTAAATAATCACCCATTGGTAACACATTTCTGTTTGGTGGCTCAGAGCCAGCTTCAGTATGACAATCCATGTTTAAAGCCTCATTCTTCCACTTAAGACGTAGTAGCCTGAGGCAGGAGAACCAAACTCCAGTTCAGGCTGGGCTATGTAGCAGGACCTGTCTCAGAAAGGGGGGGGGGTGCAGAGACAGAGGAAGGGAGAGAATGCATGGCCGGTAACAGGCAACAATGCCTGCCCACAGGGTGGTCATGAGAGTTAAGGGAAGCTGGACTGGGGATGTGGGTCAGTGGAAGAGCAAGTGCTTAGCATGCACGAGGCCCTGGACTTGATCCCCAGTGCCACACACAAAATAATTACGAAAATAGCAGCCCCTAACCTAAAACTCCCATCATCAGCGCTGCCTTAAGAACCTGGGCTGCTCAGAGGGCAGAGAACACAACATAAAAAGAGAACGCCGTGTTCCCTGGAAGGACACAGCTTTCCTGGGCAGTGAGTGACCACTGTGTTTACCTCTGTGCAAGCAGAATTGCAAGAAAGGAGATGGGCTGCCCACACAGGGCTCTCATCCGGAAAACATCCTAAAAATCACACCTGTAGTTTGTTTTTCTTATTAAAAAATGATCAATTCAGGGCTGGAGAGATGGCTCAGAGTTTAAGAGCACTGCCTGCTCTCCCAAAGGTCTTGAGTTCAATTCCCAGCAACCACATGATGGCTCACAACCATCCAAAATGAGATCTGGTGCCCTCTTCTGGCCTGCAAGCATACAGAACGCTGTACACAGAACAAATAAATCTTTTTTTAAAATGATCAATTGAATATACACGGAGTAGAAAGAAACTTACTGTCAGTTCTAGTTCCTGGGAACCACTTTGGTTGTGATTCTGGGATATGTCTCTCCACGTCTTTTGGTTGGTGTGTTCCTCTTTGCTTCCTTGCTCTCCCCTTTCAACAGCAAAAGAAAGGCCATCCTCTCCAACACTCTGTGTGTGCGTGTGCGCGTGTGCACGTTTGTGTGTGGGTGTATATGTGCATGTGAAAGCCTGAGGATACCTCGGGAATCAGTCCTCGGATACGATCCACCAACCCGAGGATACCTCGGGTATCGGTCCTCGGATACGATCCACCTTGTTGAATTTTTTGTTGTTGTTATTGTATTTTGTCTGGAGACAGTCACATTTTATAGCTTTGGCTGACTTTGAACTTCCTATATAGACCAGGCTGACCTCGAACTCACAGAGATCCACCTGCCTCTGCCTCTGAGTACTGGATTAAAGGTGTGCACCACCACCGCCCGGCCCACGACCTCATTTCTAAGCAAGTGTGCTGCCAGTGAGCTCCATTCCCTGCAAACCAAGGCAATCTTGCTTTGATCGTTGTAATTAGTGTTAGTTATTTTCTTGCCTTTGTCGTTGTTGCTTGGAGACAGCATCTTACTACAGAACTCAGGCTGGCTTTGAACTTGCAGTCCTCCTCCTGCCTCTTGTGCCACCACATTCTTATTAACTTGTCTCATATGTAGTTCAGCGGTAACCTGTGGGACAGACCTGTTCCCAACAGGTACACTTTGCTGTAGTTAATTCAGTATTAGTGTATACGTGTGCTCTGTGTGTGAGAGAGAGCTCGCACATGGGTATGTGCAAACACCTGTGCACCACTGCACGAGTGTAGCAGTGAAAGGACAATATTCAGAAGCCAGTTTTCCCCTTCCACCATGGGTTCTGGCTATCCTCCTACCTCTACCCCTTCAGCACATCCTATCGACGTGCACCACCACAACCATCTCACTGTGAGTTCTGGGATTTATCTTGGTTCATCAGACTTGAGGAGCAGGTACTTGTACCCACAGAGTCATCTTGACAGCCTCCAAGAAAACACTTTGATTGCCAATGATCACAACCCCACAGCATCTGGACTTTGATGATAGGGTCATCTAGGCATAAACCCCTTGTCGTTATCTAAACACAGACCTCCCACTCTGCTGGCCCATGAGTGCACCAGGTGAGGTTGGGTAAATTCAGTGACTTTTCCAGGAATGAAACCAATGTGGAATCTGAGGAGTTCGTTTATCATTTATTTTATTTTCTTCACATCCTGCCAGTGACACCGTCCGTGGCATCCACGTCACGATGCCACAGTCTGCCCGTGTGTTTTTGTGGCTGTCACCCTCAAAGTGATTCTATCCACGGTGTGCTTTTCTTAAGTCCTTAGTTCAATATACCAATGATAAAGAGAAAATATCACCAACATTCACAGGGATACGACTTTCTTTTTCTTCAAGTCAAATATTCACTGTAAGGTTAAATTCCTTCCTTAATGCTTCACTGTGCTTTCTTGTGTACTGATAATGAAACATGTAAGTATTGAAGTACATATTATTTTTATTAAAATTACTTTCTTTTTCCCTTTACATTGTATGACAGTTAAGATGCCATATTGATTTTTAAATTGTGCAAATAAATAGAGCATTTATGAATTTAATTTCAAGATACTAAAGGGGAGATTCTTTTTAAAATTACTTTATCAAAGGTCTGGTTGTGTTGAGAACCACAGGCTTGGTGTCTGTTTCAGTTAAATCTAAAATATCCCCCAACAAGGTGCCTGGTTGGAATGCCTTTTCCCCAGATGGCGACACTATATTGAGAGGCCTAGGGATATAGTGATGTTTTGTTTAAGATCTAAAGATAAGTTTGCCTGAAGATCAGAGTGCAAATTTAGCCACACTAGTCAGTTATACAGGCCAGGCAGTGCTGGCACACACCTTTAATCCCAGCAGCTACACTAGTTAGCTATAGAGGCCTGGCGGTGGTGGTGCACGCCTTTAATCCCAGCACTAGAGAGGACTGTAAGGCAGGATGAGATAGGAACTTGCTCTCTTTTCAATCTGAAGATTTCGAAGAGGTACGAGCTCTCTAGTGGCTGGCTGCTTTGCTCCTCTGATCGTTCAGCTTGAACCCCAATATCGGTCTCTGGGTTTTTATTACTCATGCTGCATATGGATTTTAGTAGATGTGATGGGGTGGGAGGAAGTAGGTGTTCTGGACGTCCTGGTCCACCATGATGTGGGCAGCTTCTGTGCCTGCTGCCACAGGTGCAGCTGCTACGCCAAGCTGTCCCTGCTGGGATGGGCTGAGACCCTCTGAAACTGGGAGCCCAAATGGCCAGGTACCAGCTACACAAAAGAATAGTCTCTGCCTCTGCTGGAGGAGCAGAGGATGAAGGCAGGTATTGGTCCACCCGTGGCTCTGCCTCTGCTAGAGGAGCAGAACGTGAAGGCAGGTATTGGTCCATCCATGGGGCCCTGTGTTTGGAATTCTGCATTAAAGTGCAATTGACTAAGAATCTTGGCTCATTCCTGACACTGTAGGGTCCAAGCTTTTATAGGTGAAAAGCCATTTGCTTCTTCTTTTTTTCAAGTTTGTTTTTGAGAGAGTCTTTCTATGCAGTCCTGGCTATACTGGAGATGTTATATAGACCAAGCTGACTGTGAACTCATAAGGATCCTCCTGCCTCTGCCTCTTGCATACTGGGATTAAAGGCGTGTACCACCATGCCCAGCAATAGATGCCACTTCTAAAATTCCTTTTAAAGGACAAATCCAGATAGAACTTCCTAGGCCTGGTGACTGAGAGGAGGCAAGATCTCAGATATGGAGGCCGCTGACACAGCTCCTGGCAGAGGGCTGAGGAAATAAATGTGGGGTGTTATTGCTAACTTCCTCAGACTGGAAACCCCAAGTCTCCACCACCATCCCTCTCTGCCCAAAATCGGGGAGCTGTTGTTACTCAGACATCTTCCCAAGCCCACTGTGGCCAATTTATTTCCTCTCCCCGCCTCTCCTACGTCCCCGCCCCTGGCCACCCTCAATAATCTCACTCTAATTGGAAACTGGGTATGTCAGCATGACCTTCATTTCCCATCCCTGAGTCTCACCTTGGTCCCCAGCTCTGACAGATGCCGATGTGCCCATAGCTCCAAGCAGCACTGGCGGCCGAGGAGGGGACTGTGAGGGGCAGACTCCTGCAGGTGCCGTGGATAGGACTGTGCCCCAGACTTCAGCTGCCACGCTGGGGAGTGGACCTGGCATGGCTAGTGATGAGCCATGCCGCCCTGGGGGAGTTGTCTCCAGCCCTCTACGGTGGCACGGCTGCAGGTTTATATCGCTCGCTGAGAGAAGACATAATCAATTCCCCAGCTGGCACTTTGCGCTGAATACCTACTTTTTCAGCTTGATAGCAAGACTAAATTAGTTATTTAGCAACTAGGCCCTAATTTAGAGCGAGCAAGGGCCTTGACAAGGATCATTGTTCAAGGCCGTCCCCTCTTTGCCTTCAGAGAGGAGGCCCGCAAATCCCCAGAAGGTGATAAATAGACAATTAGAAAATAGATATATTTGGTTAGATCTACAAGGCTCCCCAGAGCTGTCAGGCTCACAATGAAGGGGGCCAGGGTAAATTGGTGGCCAATGAACACCAGCTGCACGGCCATCCGTCCTGCAGACACCCAGCCATATGTGGCCATTTATAGACCATCCTGAAGAATAGATCGGACCAATAAGACCAGAAGGAACTAAAAATACTTGACAAAGTTGGCTGCTCTTCATTTAACAAGAATAAAATATCTAATGGGGTGTAATGGAGGCCATCAATCACACGCTGCCAGGCCAACCCAACACCACACTTTTAACTATTAATGCAACTTTGTTTCTGTAATAAGTAGGACAGGCGCATCAGCTCCGTGCACAGGGTAGGTGTCTGGGGGGGGAGATGACTGCGGCCTCTTGGAGAGCTGTGGCCGAGGATGGCTCCAGCTTCAGAACAGAAGGGACAGAGGGATAGAAAACCGTGAAGCCACCGTGGGAACCAGTACGGGCAGCACTTTAAAAAGTTGCCCGTACAATTGCCAGAGGCTCCAGGTGGGCCACTCCCGGGTATAAACTCAAAAGGCTAGAAGGCAAGGGCTCAAAGTGACATTTGCACAGTCAGGTTCACGGCAGCAGTATTTACAAAGTGCAAGCCCCCTCCAAGCCCCCCTTGATACATGAAAACACACAGCACGGAGGGTGCGTGTAGCATGGATTATTTTCCAGCCTTTAAAAAAGAAGGAAACACTGGTACATGTTACGGCATGGATGACCCTGATGGGCATCATGCTAAGTGAAAGAAGTTGACTGCAAAAGCACAAACATTACCAGACTGGAGATGGTTGTGACAATAGTGACACAGCGGGCTTCCCACCCCTTCCGCTGCTGTGGACTCCAGGAAGGAGTCACTGAGCTCTCCTCTGTGGAGAGCAAGGTCCTGGGATGTGGGCCAATGTGGATTTGAGGCCATACCTGTCCTCAAAAGGTGGAGCTGTCCTTCTATTGAAGGAAACACACACACATAAAATAAACACCACGACTGTGGGAGCCTGTGGAACGCACATGGCTGGGAAAAGGCAAGGTAACCTCGGTGTGCTCCTCCCCAGTGAGGGAGACACACTCGCTGGGAGGTGCTGGTCTTGAGCTGGGAAGATCTGGCCTGAGAGAGCAGAAAGAAGAAAGTGGCCAAGCATGGAACTCCTGGACTGCGCAGCGCACCCCCACTGGGCTGGGGAGGGACAGCACGGAACAGAGATCAGGCGACGTCTTAAAGCTTCCATCTTGGCTTATTCACTCTGAGAATTAACTGTGATATTAAGATCTGCAGAAGAAGGGCTGGAGCGATGGTTCAGTGGTTAAGAGCACCTATTGCTCTTGCAGAGAACTCGGTTCAGTTCCCAGCACCCACGTGGCATGGCAATTCACAACCATCTGAAACTCCAGTTCCAGGGTATCTGACCTCTCCTGGCCTCCATAGGCATTAGGCACACAAGCAGTGTTCAGGCAGACATGCAGACAAAACACTCATACACATAAGATAAATGAATCTGAATTTTGAAAATAAGATATAAAGATAAAATATTTGTATTGCTCTCTCATTGTATGTGTTAATAGAAGCTTGATTTTATTATTGAGTTACATCTCTATACTAGGAAAACATGGGTATTTTTGTTGATAATTTTCCCCTTCTTGGCTTTGTATATCAGGTTTCAGATCATCTTACATGTTGTCAAGCTGTCTCACTCTACTGAGAAAGAAAGCACTAACTTCTACTTTCGTGCAGAGTGAATGCCATCCTCTAGTCCTGCAGTGTGGTCACACGTGCCAGCATGGGAGAGACGGGCCCAGGCATGGATTGGGAAGTGTGCACTGGTAAAGAACAGGGGGCTGACTCCAGCTGACCTCGGCAGGGAAACACACTGGCTCACGTACTGGAAGCAGGCATCAGACTGATGGTGGATTCTGAGGATCACTTTCAACAACGTACATTCTAGAGCCTTCTCTCTCTGTTGCTGCCTAGAAAACTACAAACTCAATTCCTTGCTCTTTTTTTTTTGGATGGAGTTTCCTGTGTTTCAGATTAGCCTCAAATTTGCAGTATAGCTGTCTTAGTGTTCAATTGCTGTGCAGAGACACCATGACCATGGCAACTCTCATAAAGGAAAACATTTAAATGGGGCTTGGTTACAGTTTCCGAGGTTTAGTCCATTGTCGTCATGGTAGGGAGCATGGAGGCACACAAGCAGACTCGGTGCTGGAGAGGTAGCTGAGAGTTCTACATCCAGATCCACTGACTTGGCTTGAGCATTTGAAACCTCTAAGCCCACCCCCAGGAGACTTCCTCCAACAAGGTCACACCTCCTAATACTGCCACTCCCTGGTGACCAAGCATTCCAATCTATAAGCCTATTGGGGCCACTCCTATTCAAACCACCACAGTAACCAAGAATGACCTTGAATGTGTGTGTGTACCTATGTAGATATATGTGCATGTGTGCACACATGTGTAGTTACTGTGCATGTGTACATATGTGTGGGTTCATGTGCATTGTGTGTGTACATGTGTAGGTACATGTGCATTGTGTATACACATGTGTAGGTACATGTGCATTGTGTGTATACATGTGTAGGTACATGCATGTTGTGTGTGCACATATGTGTAGGTGCATGTGCATGCGTGTAGAAGCCAGAGGTCAATGTCAATCACTTTCACTCTGTTTTTGGAACAGTGTCTCTCACTAACCCTAAAGTTCACTGATTGGCTAGGCTGGCTGTCCCTTTCAGTTACAGACATTCTACACCTCTAGCCATCTCCCCAGCTTTAACCTTGGACTTCTGCTCTTCTAGCCTCTCTATGCTAGGAGCTGGGATTACAGACATGTGCATATTGAACCCAGGACTTCATGCATGCCAGACGAGCACTCTACCGACTGACTCAGCTACGTCTCCAGCCTCTGTTCCCTCTTTTTTCCAGAACAGGCAGCTTGAGCTCATGTCCCAGCCTCCCACGCACATGGAACTGGAAGTGAAGAGCTGGTGTTGTGAGCCACCCCCGCCAACTACATAGAAACTTTCCTCTGTGTCTACTATGTGCCTTTGTTGTCTGCTGGCAGATCACAGGGCCCCACCGTTCAGCGGCGTAGCAGAAGTGCCTGGAGGAGGGGGCTTGACGCCTCATGTGTTAGTTTTTGAGGGTCACAGAACAGGACCTTGTGGTTCAGATTGTGTTTTCTCACGTTCTGGGGACCAAAAGTTCAAGATCAAAGGAGCATTAGGCTTAGAGGTGGCTGCCTGCCCAAGATCTCCACATGGTCTTTTGCTCTGTGCATGCGCACCCCAGGCTTATCTTTGAATGCTGCCTCTTCCTCTGCTCATAAGGACACCAGCCACACTGGACAGGTCCCACCCTCACTGACGCACCTCTTTGAAGATCTTATCTCCCATCTTCACTTTCTGAAGTATGATTTCAACATACAAATTTGTGGAGCACATATACAATTCAGTCCGTGACACCATGGAAGGTTTTTTCCAACAGATGTTCATATGACCAAGGAGGAAATGACTGTTGTGTTAAAGGATTGGGATTTGAGAATTGATTAAACAATTAAAGGCAAAGACATATTTTTCAGCTCTGTAGTCAATAGTGAGGAAGGGCAATAGTGCAAGCACAAGCAAGCACATGCAAACTCACAATGAATAAGCACAATGGGCCAAAACAACCTGTCAGCAGGCCAGAAGCACCATAGCTAAAGATGCACACTCCTAGCCAATCACAGTACGCCAGCAGCAACTGCCAGTTTCAAAAGGAACAACCAAAAAAGTTCCTGCGGCAGCTTAATTTCCCTAACCCCATAAAACCCCTTGACCTTTTTACAATAAAGAGCTTCTGTATTGGAATCTCTCGGAGTCTGTGTCATTGCCTCTGCATCTTCTCACCCCCTGCCTCCCCCCACCCCCACCCCACTCCCACCCTCCACCAAATGGAGATCACACAACAGGCAGCAGCAACAGGCCCACAACAACTGGCACCCAACATGAATGGATCTCTTTCTTTTGCTCACTTTTTGGGTCCTCCTTACCCTCTTTTGGGCATTTGTCTTTCTTACTTGCTGCCCCAGCTGCTGTCCCCATCCCGACTTTTTTTTTTTTTTTTTTTTTTTTGAGTTGCCCTCTTTGGCTGATTTCGGTGAGTTGATCCCTATTTTCCTGTTCTAAGTCCTTAGTGAGTTGGAGCTTTCTTTCCTATCCCTACATTTTCTTTTCTTTCCCCTGTTAGTCATCCTGGTTAGGAACTCTCCATCCTGACTCGGTTCGTCCTGGTACCTCCACATAAGGGCTAAGCACCCAGGAGGTAGAACCAATAAAAGACCCTCCGACAGGTCCTTCCCTACCCCCTACCCACACCCCCAGACACTGTGAGCATACCACAGTGGCCTAACAAACTGTGGAAGTCCCACACTATAAGCAGCACACTTTCCCTTTCCCTTCAGTCCTTGGCTAGTGATGGCACATCCCTAGGGAGAGATGGACTCACCGCTTTGAGAGTCTGAGACTGAGTCGTGAGGGGGGATCCCAGAAAGATAGAGCAGGAATGGTACAGAGGGAAGAGCTGCTCAGTTTCATGGGGGCTGAAGAAGCTGCCTCTGACCCAGCAGGAGTGGGTCGTGAGGAGGGGCGGCTAGGCTGACCTCAGGGGGAGGAAGGCAGCCTCAGTGGCAGAAGTGTCACCTACTGCTCTGGAGTGAAGGGGGAGAAGGAGGAAGTCACTTGGAGTTCTTCGTACCACCCAAGGCATCCCGGCTCTGACTCAGCATTCCCTGTTCTACCATCACTGATGTCCACACAGCCAGGGGACTAGAAATGCCTGACAGGGAGAACACATTTGTGGTAGAGATAGAAGGCCCTTCAGAGTACATTCTGGAGACAACTGATGCACTTCATGTGAAGTCTGGGTGTCTGACATGTAAGCCCAGGACTCTGCCCTGCTATCAACCCCCATCCTATAAGCCTCCCCTGGCCCCTGGGACCTCCTTTCTCACAAAGGATAACACAGACGGCCTGGAGTTGCCCTGTCTCAATCATTCAGAGAGTCTGCCCAGCCAGGATCTGCTGCTGGGACTCAGCGAGAGTAATGATCACCCGTCGCAGGGGGCTTATGGGGACCTTTCCAACTGGCCGTCAGCGTCCTTCGCTCCTAGCTCTGCCTCCATTGCTGCCTCCCACTTTGACTCACTGGAACTGCTTCCTCCGGAATTGCCCCTTTGCATTCCCACTGAAGAGGGGCCCCCAGCAGGGATAGTTCATCCTTTCTCAACCCCCTCCCCTCCCCTGGATACTCCAGAAGCAGCCACAGGGTCATTCCCGTTCCAGGGGGAGTCAGAGGGCACTGAGGGGGATCAGCCCCTCTCAGGATATCCTTGGTTCTATGCCATGCTCTCTCGACTCAAGGCTGCCCAGTTAGTGCTGGAAGGAGGCACTGGCTCCCATGGTGTCTTCCTGGTACGCCACAGTGAGACAAGACATGGTGAATATGTCCTCACTTTCAACTTCCAGGGCAAGGCCAAGCACTGCATTTGTCACTGAATGAGAAGGGTCAGTGCTGGGTCCAACATCTGTGGTTCCAGTCCATTTTCAGCATGCTTGAGTACTTCTGGGTGCATCCCATCCCTGTGGAGTCTGGAGGCTCCAGTGATGTTGTCCTTGTCAGCTATGTGCCCTCCCGGTGGCATCAGGGCCAGAAGCAGGCTGGGAGCCATGCAGGGGTGTGTGAAAGCAACCAATGCTACCCGGATTCTTCTTATTTTGAGCAAGTACTCAGACAATGGGTCATGCATCTTTAAACCCACTATGACTGGTACTCCATATTGAAGGCAGTTCTTGACCCATTGGTTTTCCTCCAGTGGCGCTCAGCCTAAGACAATGCAGCAAAGACCCAAGCCTGTACAACTTACAATTTGGACTTAATGTCACCCTCAACACGCTTACTGGCCATGGGCAATACACTGATCCTGTATCACAATCCATGATTGGCCTGCATGCCTATTACCAGCAAGTGTCAGACCTAGCCTTCAAGGCCCTCAAACTTTGTATGCCCCAGAACAACAAAAGCTATTTCCACAATCTTGTCCAGTAAACTGAGGAACCATTTCATGAATTTTTGACACGTGTCACCAATGCTGTTGAAAAGCGCATCCCATCTGGCCCTACCAAGAATATCCTTATTAAACAGCTAACCTGGGAGGGGCTCAACAGCGTCACCAGTAACCATCGCACCTACAGAAATGACAATATTCGTAAGTGGGATTTGGCTGCCCATGATGTCAACACACAGAGCGGGCCCATTTCCACCCTTACAGCTTCTATCAATGCCTTGGTCAATGCCAAACTCGACAAGGATGATAATTCCGCCCCACCAGACCGTACTTGCTGGGGATGTGGACAGTCTGGTCACTTATGTAGGGATTGTCCCAGGGTTCATCCAAAGACCTAATGCCCTAAATGCTATCATTGGGCACGAGACTGTAGAAGCTCCCCGCTGATCCTGATATGAACGATAGGCTGGACAGTGGCTTTACACTCCTAGCACATGAAGTTAAGTGGTGTGCCTTGGTTTGCAATGCTTAAGGTGAACTGGTTCTCATCTACCAAGCAGATCTCTTCAGAAGCATAATAGATGTCATTTAAAAGGACAGACTGTCCAATACTTTTGTTCTCTCTGCTGAGGTTTCTTGAACAGCAGTAGAACCAACCTTAATAGAGACTTTGGTGTCTTTGTGAGCTAGCTTGAGAGCATTGTGGAACACCTTTGGGTCCTCTTCCAGAGCCAAAGTAGCAACAAGGAGTTTCCGTTGCTCACGCTCTATGTGCTCAGCCAACTTCCTGGGACAGTCTTTGAAAACAAGCTGTTTACTGCCCTTCAGGCCGGTCAGCAGTTGCTTGTGGTACTTGGAGTTCTCCCTGACCCAGGAGTTACAGTTATAGGTATAGACTGCAGAGATATTGTTGTAAGCAAAGCCAGGAAAAACAACAAACCACTTAGAGAGGAAGTCTGTTTTAAAGCGATTGCTAGGTCCAGCATGGGCACGCTGGACAACCATTTCCCCCAGGACAGACGACTTTCTGTGCTTCCCCTTTTAGAATTAAAGACAAAAAATTATGCCACACCATAAAAAAAATGCCACCCCCCCAGGCCACTATAGCCTTTACAGTTGCCAATAACACTAATTTTGGAAGTTAATCATAAGGAAAGGACCTATATCCAAATCCTGGATCAGTACAACTAGGGGAGTTATTGGCAGTCCTTAAGGTATTGGAAATGACCCAATCAGAACCTGTAAATGTTTTTTCAGATAGCCACTATGCCACAGAAGCATGCAAAGCACTAGCTTTTGCAAAATTAAAGTTCCAAAAGGATTCCATCTCCAAAACCATGCAAACTATTCAAGACTTATTACAGTCCAGAGGACCCCTGGTACATAGCCCACATCAGGTCTCATACAGGGCTGCCAGAGATGCTAGCAACAGGCACCCACAGAGTAGACCACCTAATTATGACTATGACAGTGTCCTTGCCTTTGTTGGAAGAGGCTAGGCTCCTCCATCAGCCATTTCATTTGCTCAAAATTTGCACAACCTTTTACCTGGTTTACCATTGCCCAGCTGTAAACATTTAATCAAAACCTATGCAACTTAAATTGACACAAGTCGAGCCACTGGATTTGTCTACCACATTCTTTGGCCAAGTATGGGATCACATAAAATCCCACTGGACCTCTCTAAACTTGTTGCATGGTGTCTTATGGGAGGGGTGGTAGGGGCTCTAATATTTTTGCTTAAGTGTCTCCTACGGGTGAACACGGCAACTCTAGGCGTTAATGACTATGGAGCGCACTGAACCAAAACCTCCAAGGGAGGTGGTCCATGCTTGGCTAACGCAAATACAGGAGGCCATTTAAAGCCCTAGTTCTCCTAAAAGTCTTCCCTTGTTTCTGACTTCTTGAGACCTTCTGGGGACCCAACCCTTCGAGAACTAGTAGTCAAAGTCCTGCAGGCCAACCAAAGACAAGCACAGCCCAAAATGCTCCCCAAGGTGAAGTTACAAAATTCCATAGCTCCCACTAGGTCGCCCAATAAAAATAAGATATAAAGGGTGAGATGAGGTAGGGCAATGGCACGGGCACAAGTGAGCGCATGCAAACTCACAATGAGTAAGCAGAACTGGCCAAAACAACCTGTCAGCGGACCAAAAGCAGGGTAACTAATGATGCACACTCTTAGCCAATCATAGTACGCCAGCAATGACCACCAATTTCAAAAGGACCAACCATAAATATTCCTACGGCAGCTTAATTTCCCTAACTCCATAAACCCCACCCCACCCCCAACTTTTTTCTTTTTGCAGTAGAGCTTCTGTAATTGGAATCTCTCAGAGTCTGTGTCATCCCCTCCATGTCTTCTCACACACACCCCCGGGCCCCAGGAAATGGGGATCACAACGGGCAGCAGCCACAAGCCCGCAACAAGTGAGCTTTGTCCGCAACAAGTGAGCTTTGTCCAGAAACTCCTTGGTGAGACGAGAGCAGAAACTCCCTGCTTCCATTTGAGAGTAAAGAGTCACATCCACATGTGGTAGCTTGTACCTGTAATCCCAGAACTCAAGAGGCTGAGGCAGGAGGATTACTATGAGTTCCAGGCCAACCTGATCTATAGATTGAGATCTGGAAGCTTTGTACCAACATGGAACACCATCTACTCCCAGAAACTCCTAGGAAACCCTCCTGCTGCTACATGGACTCCAAATGGGTCTCATGTTCATGATCAATTCCATTCTGGGGAGGGGGTATAGTCATTCCGTTTTCCTTATATAATCAAAGTGACTCAACACTCTCTGAGGAGGATGGCTGTCTGTGTGGGAAAGGAAGGGATGGCCTAATAGAACCAGTTTGTTAGACACAGGAGAGGACAGAGAAGGGGACATGGCAACTGCTGCTCTAACAGTTTACTTACTAGAGTTCTCCTTATTCTAGAGCCCTAAGGGGCCAGAGGTTTGTTGAGCTCAGTCATTTGGGGAGAGAAATGTTGTTTTAAAAGACACGAGAAAGAGGGGCCCACACTGAGTGTTGAAGTCACCTAGAATGGGAGGTCCAAAGACAGCAGTCAGCGCGATGCCCTGACTGCATACAGGGCCCTGACCCACCCTCTGTCCTCCCTTGCCCATTCAACACCCCCATACTGCATCGCCCAGGAGGAATTCCTGGGGGCAATGTCCAGCTATCCAGATGCCCGTGCCCTGGCCAGGCTGAATCAGCACTACCAGGAGTGGAGTTCAAGGTTGTCTTTGAAATGTCCCTCTAGATTATTCTGGTTGATGACAGATTTGGGAAACAGAATGCCAAATGGTTTTCTAGAGAAATCATCCTTATATCCTAAGATATCTTGAAAGAAAAGCTTGTGAATTCAGTCAACCTAGATGTATTTTAAAAGAACATCAACCCAGAAGACTAGCTACCTCTTGAGCCACATGCATTTTCTTTTTTGTTATTATTGATTTTATTGAGCTCTACATTTTTCTCTGCTCACTTCCCTGCCTCTCCCACCCCTTCAACCTTCTCCCAAGGTCCCCATACTCCCAGTTTACTCAGAAGATCTTGTTTTTTTCTACTTTCCATGTAGATTAGATCTATGTATGTCTCTCTTAGGGTCCTCATTGTTGTCTAGATTCTCTGGGATTGTGATTTGTGGGCTTTTTTTTTTTTTTTTTGCTTTATGTTTAAAAACCACTTATGAGTGAGTACATGTGATAATTGTCTTTCTGTGTCTGGGTTACCTCACTCAAAATGATGTTTTCTAGCTCCATCCATTTGCCTGCAAATTTCAAGATGTCATTTTTTTGGTTTTTTGGGTTTTGTTTTGTTTTGTTTTCTGGGTAGTACTCCATTGTATAAATGTACCACATTTTCCTTATCCATTCTTCAGTCGAAGAGCATTTAGGTTGTTTTCAGGTTTCTGGCTATGACAAACAAAGCTGCTATGAACATAGTTGAGCACATGTCCTTGTGGCACGATTGAGCATCCTTTGGATATATACCCAAAAGTGGTATTGCTGGGTCTTGAGGAAGGTTGCTTCCTAATTTTCTGAGAACTCGTCACACTAATATCCAAGGGGACTGTACCAGCTTGCACTCCCACCAGCAATGCAGGAAAATTATCTTTACCCCACATCCTCTCCAGCATAAGTTGTCATCAGTGTTTTTGATTTTGGCCATTCTTACAGGTGTAAGATGGAATCTCAGAGTTGTTTTGATTTGCATTTCTTTGATGACTAAGGATGTTGAACATTTCCTTAACTGTCTTTCAGCCATTTTAGATTCCTCTGTTGAGAGTTCTCTGTTTAGGTCTGTATTCCATTTTTCTTTATTTGATTATGTGTTCTTTTGGTGTCCAATTTCTTGAGTTCTTTGTATATTTTGGAGATCAGACCTCTGTCTGATGTGGGGTTAGTAAAGATCTTTTCCCTTTCTGTAGGCTGTCGTTTTGTCTTGTTGAGCATGTCCTTTGCTTTACAGAAGCTTTTCAGTTTCAGGAGGTCCCATTTATTAATTGTTTCTCTCAGTGTCTGTGCTGCTGGGGTTCTATTTAGGAAGTGGTCTCCTGTGCCAATGCGTTCAAGTGTACTTCCCACTTTCTCTTCTATAAGGTTCAGTGTGGCTGGCTTTATGTTGAGGTCTTTGATCCATTTGGACTTGAGTTTTGTGCATGGTGATAGATAACATGTGTTTTCTTTAGACCCCAGTCCTTGTCGATAGATGACAGATGACTGTCCCTTGGTCCCTCTGCCACTCTGAGGGACTCTGTAGGCTATAGGAGACTTAAGAATCTCTGTGCACTCCTAAGTGACACTATCTTATTTGCCAGCCCATCCCCCTTCCAGTCAGCTAAGGACGGTTGAAGGAAACTCAATAAATATCCTTCATCCATATGAACTGAACCATTAGTCTGAAAGACCCACGATGGGATAGCTGTGTCTCCACAGATGGAGATGAGACCCTGTTCTCAACCCACCACTCACTCAGGGAGGTTCCCACTTTGCCACTGCTGCTTTCATGCATTATTCAGTCACAAATGTCATCCTACACTGGCCTGAGTGTGTCCTTCAGTCTGAGAGTGTCTCCAAGTAGCGCAGATCAGGGACTAGGAGCCTGGTGACTTTGAACACACCTCCAGGATGCAGATGGGCCAGGTGCTTTGGCAGCATGGGATAAAGCACTCTTCTGGGGAAGGCACAGGAGGGTTGAGTATTTGAGGGCACAGTGACAGCTACAGAAAACAGGCCATCACGATTTGAACTTTTGGTGGTTTTTCCCCCACACCCCAAAATAAATATTATAAAATTCTCTTTGGTTTCATACCTAGGCCCTATCATACCTCTTGGCTCATTTGACCCTCAAAACCACCTTGGACATAAATAGAGTGGATTTTCTTTGTCTTGAATCTGGCATGCTGTGCTTGTGTCCTGGTTCACTTTGTTAGATTCCAGCTCAGTTCACTGCTCACTGTTTTTTTTTAAATTATGTCCAAGAACCCAAATGCCTCAGACCTCCACTCTTTTTCTACTTGAATCATAATCAATAATTAACTCATTTAGTAGATTTTATTAGTTAAGACTGACAAGTGGTAGCAACCAAACTCAAATAAGCTTAATCAAAAACAAAAAAAGAATGACGTTGTTAGGAAGATAAAAGGACGCGCAGGCTCAAGCTTGGCCACACCTTCCTTCATCTCTCTTCTCTGATGGGGTAGCTGGGGAACAGTCATGGCCTCTCCATCTCCCTGTCTTTCTTCTCTTGGACCCATCTTCTCCAGTTCTCTGACTCAAAGAGAAAGAAATATGACAGCTAAGAGTCCCTGAGCTTCACCTCTTTATTTTCTACCCACAGGGAAGAAAAAAGTCTGGCCACCTTTCTGTCCAACTTATGAGTGGGACTCACTGATGTAGGTACCCACTCCTGGACTAATTAGCAGCGTGAGCGTCCATAAGAAAACATAGGATACTGGAGGACCATCCTAAAGATGATGTATGGAGATTTAATTCAAGGGAAACAAAACAGAATGTGTCTCTGTACACAAATACTTCTTGAGTCTACCATGCGCAAGACAGGTTCATTCACAAATGTGCAATGGGCACCTACTGGGTGCTAGCCACTGTCTTGGTCACTGGCGACGACCATGCCACCACCTTTGCTGTCACACGATACGGGGCCATCCCGATTGGTTTTTTTGTTTTGTTTTGTTTTGTGTTTTTTTGCAGTTGCAAACAGCATGGACCTGAAGTAGTCACTTTTCCCAGGGATAACACAAACATCGGACAGAATCAACTGAAGGGAGAGGGTTTATTGTAGCTCAGTGTTTCTGAGGGGCCAGTCCATCATGGGAGGGGAGGTATGGTGGGTGTTTCCTCCTGGTGACTCAGGAAGCAGAGAACAGGACTGGAAGTGGCCAGGCTAGGCTGACTCAGAGAGGTGGGTTCTCCAGTGACTCACCTCCACTCGCCAGGTTGGGCCACCTAAAGGTTTGTAACTTCTTCAGGCAGTGTAGCTCACTGAAGCCAGGTGCTCAATCAAACACAGGGGCTTGGAGGGCGGGGACAGACACTTCACATCAAACTGCAAGAACAGGATTTACACCAAATAAGGTCGGGAGAGAAAGGGCGATAAAAATTGATGTGGGGGGAGGGAGGACTGAGTTTGGATAGTAACATGTTCTTTGAAATGAAGTGAGAGTCAGTAAATGGCAGGTGATAGCCCTGAGTGGTGTGAAGTAACGAAGTTAGAGAGTTTCTATCTAACCCAGTGGTGTTAGCTGAAGCATAGCACCCAACCCTCACTCCACAGCATAGTAGTGAGTTTCTGATTAGGGAGAGAGAAAGATAGACAGACAGACAGAGACAGACAGAGAGAGAGAGACAGAGAGATCCTGTGGAGCTCAGGAGATGCCTAGGGCAGTAAAGCACTTGCATTGCAAGCAGGAAGACCTGAATTCAAAACCCAGAACCCACGCAAAAAGCAGGGAATGGTGCCCGTCTCTCATATCCCTGTGCTGGGGAGAGACAATAGGATCCCAAGGTTCATAGGCCAGCCTCCCAGGCTAATTGGTGAGTTCTAGGACAACTGAAGACACTGTCTCAAACTGAAGTGGACAGAATTCCAGAGGATGACACCCAAGACTGTCTTACATACACATGCACACACACACAGGAACTTCAGCACACACATTAACAAAACAGATTCCATAGCCAGATACATTTTGGAAGCACTGGGCTGGCTTTAAAGAAAATGTATTCTCTTTTTTGCTGCAGAATTTTCCAGACTCCAGTAGGTCACTGTGCCCTGAGAAGCACCAGAGAGATTCTCCCAGTCAAGCCTGCATGAGTGTTTCTCCTTGACTCGCAAGCCAAAAGAGCTGTCAGACGTCCTTATCATCGGGGCAGTGGGTGTTTATTTCTCTTGGGCATTAGTTTTGTTTTGTTTTTAGACAGCATCTCACCACGTAGCACAAACTTCGGCCTCCTGGGTGCTGGGATTGCGGACCTGTAACACCACAGCTGGCAATTTATAGAGATTGTCTTGAGCCCACAGATCATAAACTCTAGACTCCAAAAGAAGCAAAGTCACCATTTCCCAATCTCCTTCACAGGTCTGAACAGCGCGTGAGCAGTTCCACCAGGGAGCTGACAGAATTCTGTCGCAGGTCTTGTGAGAAGGGACACTCCTCCTAGAGAGAGACTGGCAGTCCTTCTCTTCCTGCCCCTGACAGCAGAGGTGCTGCTCTGAGCTGCTGCAGCCACTCTGTGAGCGTGAGAAAACACATCCCCAACACTGTGAGAGAGGTAAAGCAGAAAGCAGGTAAGAATGAGGAAATCCAACTCCGAGCACACTCCCTGGACCTCCTCCAGTGGACTTCCTCTAGGGGACTTCCTCCTCCAGTGAACCTCCTCCAGTGGACTCCTCCAGTGGACTTCTCCAGTGGACTTCTCCAGTGGACTCCTCCAGTGGGACTCCTCCAGTGGACTTCTCCAGTGGACTCCTCTAGGGGACTTCCTCCTCCAGTGAACCTCCTCCAGTGGACTCCTCCAGTGGACTCCTCCAGTGGACTCCTCCAGTGGACTTCCACCCACAGCCAACAAGTTCTTAGCAATTCCGTTCTCACTCCACATCCCTCTTGGGCTCTTTTCTTACTTTTTTTTTTCGTAATTGTATTTACTTAGAAGCATTCAGAATGTCAACAAAACAGCTGCAATTTTTACCTTTTTGCAATTACAGAGTGGTATTCATTAACTGAACAATTATCTCCAAATAAGCTTCATCACAGACAACTGAATATAAAAAAATTAAAAGAAAAAGAAAAACTACTGTTCCCATATGTAACAAATTTGTGTTGTGCAGCAACAAAAACCTGCTTTAGATTCCCATGTGAATTGACAGCCCCAGACTGGACCGGGGCGAATAGAGGTATTGAACATACCACCAGTACAGACACATTTGGCAGCGTATTAACTGTACAGAAACAACAGAAACGCCGCGATACGGCTTCAAAACAAACCTTACAGAGCCCTACATTTCAAATTTTTTTCTCATTAAAAGGAGTGAGTTGTGTACATGGGTATTAAATGCTTTATAGATGAGAAAAAAAACTAGAACCAACTTATTTTCATCTTTGTCTTCCTCTTCATGCTCCTCATCTTCCTCTTCCTTCTTCTTCTTGCTCTTTTCAGCCTCGACCACCCTGGTTTCTGCGGTGGCGGGTTTTCCTTTAGCTCTGGAGGCAGCAATATCCGCTTCGCGTTTTTTCTTCAGCTCGGCAGCCCTTCTTTTCGCGGGGCTGCTGCTCCACATTGCTCCCAGTTTCTTCACGAATGGGTGCTCCAGGGTGCTCTCCTTGGATTTGGGGGCAGCTCTCAGAATGGAGCAAGGAGGCAGAAGGAGGCCTCTTGGGCGCACTGGGGTCCTTGAACTTCTTTTTGGTCTCCCGTTTGGGCAGATGTAGGTTTTCACTTCTCTTTCATAACGAGTCGTGTGAGCCTTTGCTATGTCTTCATTGCCGCTTTTCTTCAGCAGACACAGTCCCTGCGTGGATCTCCGAGAACCGTGAGGAACTGGCAAAGCATCCATGGGGCCTTCTTCTGTGCTCGCTCCGGCAAGCTTGCACAAAGAATGCGTGTGAGGACATTTGCCTCTCAGCTCCCTAGGCTCTTCTTTGCCCACGTTTAGTTGATTTTCCTCTGTGAGGCAGAGGTCTGTCAGCTCTCTCATTGTCCCTCTTATCTTGAACTAGTAATGTCTTCCTGTTTAACATCTTCCTGGTGGGATGCCTTAGTTTGAAGACTCAGATTTCAAAGAAATTGTTTATCTTCTAATCTATCATTTCAGCCAATATGAAGGAAACTTTGTTTGTACATCAGCTCAAAAACTCACTGTGACATTATGAAGACAGCAATACATGAGAAAAGTCTCCATTAAATCCAAACTCCAATTGTTTGAATGTCTAAGTCATGTGCAAATGGGGCCAGCAGCAAAAGGATTCTGGTACTGTCCACAAGGGCTGAAGGGATGGGGTCATTTCACATCTTTTTAATTTTGTTTCTGGTTTTGTTTTGTTTTTCGTATTTTTGAGACAGGGTTTCCCAGTATGTATGGAGCCTGTCCTGGAACTCGCTCTGTAGACCAGGCTGGCCTTGAACTCACAGAGATCCACCTGCCTCTGCCTCCCGAGTGCTGAGATTAAAGGTGTGCGCCATCACCAGCCAGCCTTTAACTTTTTTTAATATTTGATTTTTTAAAATTATTTCTAATTGTGGGGTGTGTGTGTGTGTAAAATATCACTATGGGGATGCACACATGCAGGAGCATGCATGTGGGTATATGCACACAAGTGCAGGTGCCGTCAGAGGCCAGAGGTATTGGGTCCCCTGAAAGAAGTTACAGATGGTTGTGAGCGACTCAACATGAGTGCTAGGAGCCAAGCTCAGGTCCTCTGGAAGAGCACTCAACAGCAGAGCCACCTCCCCAGCTCGTGTTTTCTATTCTCTTTTAAAGGATTTATGTTGTAGAATATCATTTTAAGATGTGTTACATTTGTTTATACTGTGGAATATTTGTTCAATGATGCAAAGATGCATTGCATTCTTTTATGTTGCATTTGTTTAACTCTCTGAAACTGTGTTACTTTGCCTGTCTAAAACACCGGATTGGTCTAATAAAGAGCTGAACGGCCAATGGCAAGGCAGGAGAAAGGATAGGCGGGGCCGGCAGGCAGAGAGAATAAATAGGAGGAGAATTCTGGGGAGAGGGAACTTGAGGAGCAGGATAAGGAGGAGGACTCCTGGGGCCAGCCAGCCACGGAGAAAGAAGGAGGATAAGGAGGAGGACTCCTGGGGCCAGCCACAGAGAAAGAAGTAAAGAAAGAAATACAGAAATAGAGAAAGGTAAACGCCCAGAGGAGAAAGGTAGATGGGCTAATGTAAGTTACAAAAAGCTGGCTAGAAATAAGAATAAGCCAAACTAAGGCCATGCATTCGTAAGAAAGAATAAGACTCTATGTGATTTATTTATTATTTATTTTGGGGGTAGTAGTCCCCCAAAAGAGCAAAAGAATAAAAAGAAACAGATTTATTTTATTTTTAATTGTGTGTGTGTGTGTGTGTGTGTGTGTGTGTGTGTGTGTGTGTGTGTGTATGTACATGTTGGCACCTGCAGAGGCCTGAGGTCTCAAATACCTCAGAGCTGGAGTTACAGATGTTTGTGAGCTGCCTAGTGTGGGAATTGAACTTAGGTCCTCTGCAAGTGCAGCAGCACTCAACCCACTAAGCCATGTCTACAGATTTGTTTTCTACTTATTTTTTCATATTTTTGTCTGAGACAAGTTCTCAATATGCTACCCTTGCTGGCCTAAAACTCACTAGAACTCAAACTCACTGAGGTCAGCCTGCCTCTTCTTCCTGAGTGCTGTGATTAAAGGCATGCACCACCTTGTCTGCCCTATTTTCTATTATTTTTAAGTGGAATAAAAGTACAACTTATTACATGTCAACCCAAAACCATACAACAGATTTCCCTAAAATCTTAGCTGCAATGTAAAGGAATGCCTTTACTTACCTATGGACGAAGATATTAAGATGGGGTTTCTATTTCCAAGACATTCACGCCCTCTTCTGGCCAGCTCTGGCACTGCACACACGTGGTACACAGAGACACACAGGCAAACACATATGCAAATTAAAAAAAATTTTTTTTTCAAGACAGGGTTTCTCTGTGTATCCCTGGCTGTCCCAGAATTTGGTCTGTAGGCTAGGCTGGCCTCAAACTCAAAGATTTGCCTGCCTCTTCCTACTGAGTGCTGGGATTAAAGGTGTGTGCCACACTAAGAGGCTATTTTTTTTTTAAGTTCAAAAGTAAACAGTCTCCCAGACAGTGTTTCTGTGTGAAGTGTGTGATCTTTCAAGGACAGATTACTGAAAATGCAGGTGTCTATAGTGTCCTGTAGAAGGAAACCTGAAGTCAAGTTGTTTTAGCAATGTCTTCATGAAATACCTCTTGGTTTCTCTCTTGTATTAAGAATGGTTTCAGCTGGGTACTGCAGTGTGTGCCTGTGAGCCCAGGACCTGTGGGTTTCAAATTTGAGGCCAATCTGAGCTACATACTGAGACCTTGTCCCAAAAAGAAAAAAAAATAGTATGATAACTGATTCTATTAAGAATTTTGTGTCTGGGGACTGGGAGTGATCTGATTAAAAGCACTAGCCGTTCCTGCGGAGGACTTGACAGATTCCCAGAAGCCTCAGGCCAACTACAAACACCTGTAACTTCAGTCCCAGGGGATCCAGCACTTGTGGCCTCCTTAGTGCCTGCATGCATGTGCATATTTTACACACACACATACACAAAATTTAAAAACAGAATTTAACGATTTTAAAAGGATTTCTGTCTCTTCTACAGAACAGTGAATATTAGTTTGTCTGTCATAAGCCACTGACAGTAAGTGTGCCTGGCCCCCAGGCTACCTGAGATGTGTTTTAAGAGCACACATGTGCGTGTCCTGCCCTCCTTGGCTGAGCCAGACAGACTGTCTAGGGTGGGACTCATTTGTCGATATTATCCAGCACATCACTGTGATGTGTATTCACAGTTGAGGATCATTGCTCCAGGAGCTCATAAGCATGAAAACCTTCTGAAAATCATAATTACAAAATCCCCTAATCTCCATTTCATCTGGCGACCAGGAGGCTCAGCCAAATTTAGTTCTAGTAAATCTCTTGTTCCTGGCTGTCACTTTCCCTTCTTTCTCCAGGCTTCCAAATGGTCTTTGGTCTTAACTCACTTAAAATCCAATAAAGTCCCAAATCACTTGTGTCCAGTCACTGGGCCTTCCTCTAGCCCGACCAACAACTCCAAAACACAAGCACACATGTACATGTACAAAACACAAGCACACACACACGTACACACGCTACATAGCTGCATTTGATTCCCTCCCTCCTTCAGAAGCCGGATTGCGGTGAGCATGCTCTACAGAGGTTAAAACCTAGACTAATTCGTTGCTTTTATCAGAAATATCAAACATTCCTATCCCCTCGCTTTCTGCTGTTAAAAACATACTTTACTTTGTAACAAAATACACGGCCACACTTGAGCCTGTCTATCAAGCCATTCAAATGTTTTGTGTTCTTCCCGTCAGTTCTGACAAAGTGAGATGGAGTTGGACACCCTGTGAACTGTCTCTGTGCTCTAATGTGTGAGCTGCGCTTCACTAGAGGGGATAAGATAATCCGCTGTCATTTCTGTTTTGATCATATTCATTTTGGGCCGAGAATTTATTCTCCCTGCACCGGATCGCTATTTATGGGCTGCAGCCTCCCGCTTCTGCATTCCCCAGAGAACGCACCATTAAAACTCTTAATGTGACACCTCATATTTTAGTAGACTAGAAAATAGTTACAATTTTAATTTAAATTGAAATGACTATGTAATGGCTGGACAAATCAGCTTGAGCTCCCCAGAGCTCTTAATTGTGATTCTCCATTGTTTTGTATGCATAAATGTCTTTTCCGAGCTCGTTCTGAAATACTCTCTCATGTTTTTCAGCTGCTGTAGCTCATTCCAAACTCACTTATTTAATAATTTTCTATGGTGAACAACTTCATGATTAAGCTTTAATGTTAAATATAAATGGTTGGAATAATACGCTTTATCAGAGAATTTAGGGGGGCAAAGAAGATCCGACATTTAAGCGATGGTGAGCTGAAGAATCGAGTGCATGAAGAGGAGACGGCATTCAGCCAAGAACAAAGCAGATTTTGATGGCTTAAATACGTGCATATATAGGATATAAATGGCTGACACAAATGTCTACATTTCCTCATGCAATGGGACGTGGCACTCGGTGACAGAGCAGCAGTGACTGTATCTATTGTAACCTCATTTATGAATGAGGGATGCAAGGCTCAGAAAGGAGAAGTGATTTTTTTCCCCAAATCAAATGACTTGTGAGCCAAGATCAGGCTCAGAGAACAATCAGCAGCGAAGTAAAAGAAAGCAGAAAGAATTCTGCAGGACCGTCACACAGGAACTTCCCAGAGTCCTCTTGTCCCCCGGTGCTCAGGTGCCAGACTGAGCGGCAAGGTGCATTGTTGCCTCCCACGAAGCTGTGCTGTGCTGAGGCATTTCGTGCTATCTCATGCTAAGCTTCAAAACTAGAGCTGGTCTCCATAGCTCGGTAGAGAGTGCTTGCCCAGCATGCACAAAATCCTGGGTTCAGTCCCCAGCACCACAGAAACTGAGTGTGCGGGGCACATGGTTAAACAAAGCACTCAGGTGACTGGAGAGAGGCTCAGCAGCCCAAGGTTACCTCAGGCTAGCCTTGGATACACAAGACCCAGTTCGAAAATTATTCAACAAAGCCCACAATGCAAGAGATGAGACGTGATTTTTAATCTTGCCGGACAGTGTCAAGATGTGCTTAGTGCACATACGAAAGCTGGAGTGATATACAGGCATGCTAATCCACGAAGCCTTCCATGTTGAGGACCAGGAAAAAGACGCCTCTTAGAGAAAACTGGCAGAATGCCTATCAAATATCAGCTCAGCTCCTTTGAATGGTGTTGGAGGTTTGAGGCGATGGCTTACGGCTAAAGCCCTTGCTGCACTGATGGAAAGACCTGATTCAGATCTCCACAGTGCACATAAAAAGTTGGGCAGGCACATATCTCTGCGCTCAGAAGCCAGAGAAGGAGATCCCACGGGTAAGCTGCCTCACTAGACTACCCGGAACTGGGGCGCCGTGGCTTCAACAAGAGACCTACCTGAATAAGTGAGGTGGAGAGTGATCAAGGAGGACGCCCGATGTCAATCGTGGCCATCCACACACAAATGTACACACACATACACACACACGTTTGTACACGGACATGCATCCACACACGTACGAACACACACACACAATTCCTAATATTGTGTAAGGTATGCATGAGATACCACAGAACCCCTCAGCACAGCACACTTTCGTGGGAGGCTACAAGGAACTTTGCTGCTAAGTTCAAACCCAAGATAGAGAGGTGGCTCAGCAGTGAAGAGCGCCTGCTGCTCTTCCAGAGGATCCAGGTGCTAGGCTCAGAGCTTCCACATGGCAGCTCACAGCTGTGTGTAACTCAGTTCTAGGGAATCTGATGCCTTCTTCTGGCCCTGTAGGGGCCAGCATGTGGTGCACAAATGTACACACAGGCAAAACACCCACATACGTGAAATGAAATAAAATCTTTTTAAAATGTTTTTTATTAAAGAACCATAATTACTGACTCTTGGAGTTCAGAGGAAACTTCAAGTAATTTAGTCATCACTGGATGCTTAAGCCTCCTGTCAAGAGTCCCAGGGGACCCACTCCTACCTAAGTACCCAGGACATGGAATTTGTCATTTTCAGGACAAGCATTTTTTTTTCCTTCCAGAAGCTAAAGATAAAATCCTACTTCAGATGGAGCCAAACCTGGCTCCTTACACCACGCATTTGATCCTCTTTGTACCCCATGGGTCCACCTGGAAAAGGTCAAATCCCTCTTCCACACTTGCTCAGATTTTGCTGGGTCACCTCCATCCCTTCCACCATTCCTCATGGCACACAGATCCAAGTCTCTGGACAACCCACCCCACGATCCTGAGTGTTACATTGCCAAGAGTGAAGTGCGTGTTCCGTGCACAAAGGGAATTTCTTTTCGTTTTCTTTTAAGTAGTTCATTTTTGCAAACATCAGGGAACAATTTTCTGAGAGGCAGTATGACTTATGGTGACAAAGGGACAAGGTTATCCGAAGCCCAGCACATCAGACCTTCCGGAAAACCCTTAAGTGAAGAATGCTTGTCTCCACGAAACCTTTGTCATTTAAAGGGGACAATGACTATCTGAAGCAGTCAAGGTCCCTGTTAAATCTAGTAAGGCTGGATAACTGGAAGCAAGGGTGTCTCATGCAAGGGGACCCTTTGGTCTTTAGCGACATCATTATCTGTGGGTTATTATCATTACCACAAATACTAATACAGTTTATTAAGCACTGGCAATGACCCAGGGCAAGTGAGTTTAAGTTCATATTAGATCCATTTTCATTATCTAAAGGAAAGAAGAGGATGAACAAAGGACTATAATGTGAAAATCTAAAGTAGGAAAAATGAAAAAAGGTTAATTAAAAAAAACAGTGTAAAGAGAAAGGCTCCAACTGTTCGTCGTCAGAAGCCATGATGGATGGTGCATCTTGTCACCCTGGACTTGTCCCCTATGATTTCTTCCCACCTCGTTCTCTCTCTTAAAAAAAATTCTCTCAGCTAAGGACATGGCAGGGTCAGGAGAGGGTGAGAAGGGAAATGGAGCTTCGTGTCGAGGCCCTGTCCCTGAAATCCTGAGAAAGTTCCAACAGCCCCACACAATACCAAATTTATCATTAAGCATATTTAAAATGTAAAAATAAATTAGGATATTAAACCCTGGTGGACAGCTCCTTCTCTAAATCCCTCCTCCTCTTCTTTTTTCTATTTTTTAAACCTCGGACACAAGCATATTCAGGCATAGCACACCCATGGCCTCCTAGCAGCTCTTTCTCGGGACAAACCCAAGAGCTCTACTATCAACAGTCAAGCTTCTCCCGTGACGTTCGCCATTCTGTTCTGTGACTGTATCTAGTGACTTCTGTGTATCTGTATCTAGTGTATCTGTGAGTGTATCTAGTGACAGGTGGCTTCCTGTGCAAGCTGTTTTTCTCCATAAAGGGAATGGCTGGGGTTTCTCAGAGTGTAAAACCCAAACCAGTAATTTAGAACAGCAAGGAAGTCAGCAGAACCAGTACTGAATGGAGGGGGTAGATGCCAGGTCTGAGGGTCATTGGAAGGAGCCCTGTATTTGAGTCTAAACCATCACACACGGCGAAGAATGTCCAGATGCCTCTGTGAAGCCACTTGCCTATCTTGACTGAATCTGTTCTGCCATTCAAAATTACAGGGGCATTCTGGATCTCCAGTGTCTGCTTGGAAGGACCCGAAAATAGGGATGTGTGTGAGGCTTATAGAAACACACCTAGAAATAGGCAGTGGCTTATTCAAGGCCACAAAGCAGAAACAGGTCTGGAGTCCCCAAATCCAGGGGCCTTTCTGCCAATGTGCACTTAAGAACTCCACAGTTGGCCTTGGGAAATTTTTCACAGCGTCTCAAAGTGGGGATCAGAGGCTCTCTCCAAGCTGTGTTTGGAGGCACATATGTCTTTAGAACATGGGCTTAGAGTGAGGGCCCTTCAGAGCGGAGACACCCATGTCCCCATGTGAATGTGTGTGGATGTCAGTGTCTACCAGGGTCTCTGTCACCAAGGCCTCGTACAAGCCTCTAAGCAGAAGAATGGCATTTCCCACATCACACCAAGTAAAGAGTTCAAATCCAGTAACTTCTGGCTAAATACACGAAGTAGTTAATCAAGAACCATATCCAGCTAGAAGTGGTGGCTCACACCCATAATTCTAGCACTTAGGAGGCTGAGACGGGAGGACTGCCATGAGGCTGTGGCCAACCCTGGTTACACGGTAAATGCCAGGCCAGCCTGGACGACAGATTGAGAACTTGTCATGTCCACCACAAAGAATGAATAAATCAACAAAGGGTACGGAGTGAGCTGGCTGATCACCGCGGGGTGCGGACGGCTGGATTTGCTGTAGAGACACTGAGAGCTGGGGTAGGAGCACACTCACGCAGTCAGGGGGCTGGGCTTCCAGCTCTCTACGTTCTCACTATGCCTGCAGCCTGCCTTGGAAGAAGACACTGTTTTGTGGGACACCCAGTCACTCCACATCACTCTCTTAGGACATAACAGAACTTCTAGAGTTACCTGCCACTTCGGGCATCTTAAAAATTACAAAAAAAAAAAAAAAGTCACACATTCTCTTACATTGATGGCATACACCTAGCAGTGCAGGTCCTAGTATAATTGTAGTTTTTATCCATAACAATATTTCAGGCTTATTTTGTGAATTCTGGCCACGTATAGTCACTTGTTTATCCAACCAGCAGGCAGAGAAACACAGCAAGCAGTACCTCCAAAGGAGAACTTGGCTAATGTGCCCCAAAATTCTGGAGTCCAGGTGATGGCAGGAGCACATGCTGATACCAGGAGGAAGTGACTGTGCCCATTTAGAATTCTGTACCCATGGGAAAAGCTTTAAAAATGAAAATAAAGTAAATACGTCTTCAGACAGACAAACAAACAAACAAATTTATCCTGGAAGAGCTGCACTAAAATCAATAAAAAAGAGTTCTTTATGCAAAGGTCAGAAGCCAAAATGACCATAGCCAAAATGTCAGGGTCCGTGGCCCCAACATAGAAACTATTACTTTACCCTAAGTGTATTGATACGGAGGCACATGGAATAACAAGACACAGTTCACACAGTCATCTCAGAAGGGCATCTCAGGCTTCCTTCATTCCTCAAGATCTACCCGCATTTATTATCCAAAACACCTCTTATCCTCCAGGTAAACCAAGGTGGAATACTCATTAATATTTCTTTTCTGGGGGATGATGGGCTACCAAAAACACCTGCAACTTAATTCACCAGCTTTGGAATTAACACTTCTTCTTAGGCGATCTACATCATAATAAAGGGGAGCCATTCATCCTGGCCTTTGTCATGTGGCTAGCTTGTGGCAGGTCTGCAGCTGCCCTGGAAACTAAGCATAGCCAGGATGCCTGCCTGTAAATATCTTGTATGAAATATGGGCCCACAATTCACTCTCTCATTAAATTTTAATAACCCCTGTGCTTCTGCAACAGGACAGACAGACCACGCCTGTTTTGGACAAAGTCCAAATTTTCTTTCTTCCTTTACCCAAATTTTCTCATCTTCAGAAACAGGCATTGACACATGCCAGCTCCTGTCTTAGGCAACTGGGAAAGAAGAAGCTTTAAACCTGTCATTGACTGCTGGTCTCTGTAAAGAAAAGAGATTAGTGGAGAGAAATATACTTTCAGGCACTGTGTCTCAATAGCCACACCTGTTGTCAGGATAAATTATAATGTTTTATGAATAATTATGCTCCCAATGGATATAGTCTCCTATTTTAAAGGAGAATAGAATTTGCAGAGTTGAAAATGTTTCTTTTGTTGGTTTAGAGCACCATTTAGATCTAACATTTTTAGCATATGCATCAACTCCCAACATTCACCATGTCACAACCTCTTTTCAGTAATTGTCAATAGCAACAAGTCAAAATCATAATTTTTTTGCATCATTGGTCAATACCGAATCTCCAATTATCTTTTTTTTGTATTATAGTTTGTATTGTCAGTACCGACTCTCCAATTATCTTTTTTTGTATCTTTTTTTATATTTTGTTGGTCAGTACCGACTTTTTAAGCACCATTGGTCAATACCAAACTTTTTCTTATCATCTTATATGCAGTTGTAAATATCAGGTCATTACCGGTAAGAGTATAATACCATCTGCTGTTATCAAATACCATTTTTAGTCTCTGAGTAGCTGTTAAGCCCTTAGTCTGTCCTCCTCTTAAGGGAAGAAGGCTTTTAGTCATTCTTTATTTTGTGTCTCTCTTTCCCTAAGGGGAAAGCTTAGGTCTTAGTTCTTAGGTTTAATATTTTAATCAAAATGAGTTCTGTGTCCCAGAAACTGAGAGCACTCAAATGTTCAGTCTGCATCTCAGTTCTGAAGCAAACAGGTTCAAACCATTGCAGGCTGCAGACATCGTAGTCCAGCTCATCTCAGTGGGATTTCTTTGTCCCAAGTCTCTGGAGGCAGAATGGCACCCTGCAGTGTAGTGGGGGGGCAGCTGTAGGTCTCATTCAGGTGCTCCTCTCTGTGGGGGCTGGGAAAGCTGGATCACTGGTTCCTCCTGTTCTTATTCCATTTCTCCTGCTAGGTGGATATCAGCTACGCTGTCCTCAGGTCTGTTGTCCTTCTGCTGATTGCATCGAACCAAATGCTCTGGAGGCCATCTCGCCTGGTTTTCATTGTATCCACTGATTTTTTTCTCATGGGTTCCTCACATCTGGTCACCTCTCCCTTGTTTTTTGCAATTCGTGGATCAGCCTCACATTCTCCTCCATCCTTCTGTTTCTTTGTCCAGCATTTTTTTGGGGATTTAGCAGTCAGTCCTCACAGTCTTTATCCACGTTGGCCTCTCGAGGTTTATTTATGTTGTTTTTGGGGGTTTATCTATGTTGTCGCTCGGGATTTAATGGTTAGTACCACGGGGGGGGGGGTTTGTACTTTTTGTCTTTTGTCTGGCTTTTTTTGAGGTTTAGTGGTTAGCCCCACATTGGGCAACATTATGTCAGGGTCCGTGGCCCCAACATAGAAACTATTACTTTACTCTAAGTGTATTGATACGGAGGCACGTGGAATAACAAGACACAGTTCACACAGTCATCTTGGAAGGGAATCTCAGGCTTCCTTCATCCTGAAGATCTACCTGCATTTATTATCCAAAACACCTCTTATCCCCCAGGTAAACCAAGGTGGGATATTCATTAATATTTCTTTTCCTGGGGATGCAGAGCTACCAAAAATGCCTGCAACTTAATTCACCAGCTTTGAAATCAACACCGCTTCTTAGGCAATCTACATCATAATAAAGGAAAAGGAGCCATTCATCCTGGCCTTTGTCATATGACTAACTTGTTTGGCAGGTCTGCAGCTGCCCTGAAAATTAAACATGGCCAGGATGCCTGCCTATAAATATCTTGTATAAAATATGGGCCCACACCAAAAACACGAAGTGTGGGAATCAAGAACAATGGATAGGGCAAATGTGTAGGTACACATAACACTAGAAAACATAGTAACAGGCAGGTATTCTAAACTGCAAATGCTGGCAACACTGAGGTAAAGAGCAAGAGGGGTAACAGTTAAAGAATTAGGTTTTCATTATTTAGAGTGTCCTATGGGGACTGTAACACACTAATATGGTAGACTCACTAAGGAGAGTCAACAGGGCTGGAGCGGTGGTTCAGAGGGTAAGAGCACTGGCTGCTTTGGCAGAAGTCCCAGCACCCACAGAGCAGCTCACAAACACCTGCAACTCCAGTTCCAGAGGATCTGATGGCTCTTCTGGCCTCTCAGGGCACACGGTATGCACGTGATGCACAGATATATGAAGAGGCAAAACACCCCCATGTCTAAAGTGCACAGCAACAGGTAGCAAATGATAGAACAGTGAGATGAACACCGAAGTGAATATACAAGGGGAGGAGTCAATATTGAAGCAATAGCCGCAGGTCAACCATGTTAGGGATTGGATTAAATGCAAGTCTTGACGGCTGTGTGGCACAAGCCTCTAATCCCAGCACTTTTGAGACAGAGGATGGATACTGATCTACAAAGTGAGATCTGGGCCAGCTAGGGCTGCATCCTGTGAGACTCAGTCTGAGAGGGAGGGAGAAAATTCTTAAAGCTGGGGCTATAGCTCTGGCAGAGTGCTTGCTTAGCAATGGGGGACCCTAGGGTGAATTTCAAAAAAGTCTGCCAGAAGTACTTTTATTACTGCCACTGTTCAGGTAAAATTGTTTTAATTCACATGCTAAAAGAAACCCATAGAGCTCCCTCAGTTTATGCAGAAGGATATCTTCTAAGTCTTTTTTAGTCACAACATTATCTTGGTGTCTTGGTTTCATTTCCTGTCAGTGTGATAGAACACAGAGGGAAGGAAGGGTTTCTTCTGACCAACGTGACAGTTGTCATTGCAGGGAAGTCACAGCGGCAGAGCTCGAGGTATCTGACCACACAGCATCCACAGTCATGAAGCAGAGAGCAAACTCAGCTCACCCTCATTTTCACTCAGTCCAGGACCCAGTCCAAGAAACAGTGCCACCCAGTTAGGGTGGGTCTTTCCACAACAATTAGCACAACGAAAACAATACGGTAAGCATGCCCAATCTTCTGTCAATTCTAAATTCTGTCAAACTGACATCACAAATGGTTGACCTGAGGCCTTTAAAATTACGGTAAGAAATGAAAAAAGGACAAAAAAGCAAAAAATATCAAATGGAAAAAAGAAAGCATATTTAACAAATGGTGCTGGCATAAATGGATATCAACATGTAGAAGAATGAACCCTATCATATCACCATGTACAAAACACAAGTCCAAATGGCTCAAAGACCTCAACATAAAGCCAGCCACACTGAACCTTATAGAAGAGAAAGAGGGAAGTACACTTGAACGCATTGGCACAGGGAATCACTTCCTAAATAGAACCCCAGCAGCACAGACACTGAGAGAAACAATTAATAAATGGGACCTCCTGAAACTGAAAAGCTTCTGTAAAGCAAAGGACACGCTCAACAAGACAAAACGACAGCCTACAGAATGGGAACAGATCTTCACTAACCCCACATCAGACAGAGGTCTGATCTCCAAAATATACAAGGAACTCAAGAAATTGGACACCAAAAAAAAAAAAAATCACAATAAAAAAAATGGAGTACAGACCTAAACAGAGAACTCTCAACAGAGGAATCTAAAATGGCTGAAAGACACTTAAGGAAATGTTCAACATCCTTAGTCATCAGAGAAATGCAAATCAAAACAACTCTGAGATTCCATCTTATACCTATAAGAATGGCCAAGATCGGGGCTGGAGAGATGGCTCAGCGGTTAAGAACATTGCCTGCTCTTCCAAAGGTCCTGAGTTCAATTCCCAGCAACCACGTGGTGGCTCACAACCATCTGTAATGAGGTCTGGTCTGCAGGCATACACGCAGACAGAATATTGTATACATAATAAATAAATAAATATTAAAAAAAGAATGGCCAAGATCAAAAACACCAATGACAACTTATGCTGGAGAGGTTGTGGGGAAAAGGGAACACTTCTATGTTGCTAGTGGGAGTGCAAGCTGGTACAACCCCTATGGATGTCAGTGTGGTGAATTCTCAGAAAATTAGGAAACAACCTTCCTCAAGACCCAGCAATACCACTTCTGGGTATATTTCCAAAGGATGCTCAATCATGCCACAAGGACATGTGCTCAACTATGTTTATAGCAGCATTGTTTGTCATAGCCAGAACCTGGAAACAACCTAAATGCCCCTCGACCGAAGAATAGATAATGAAAATGTGGTACATTTACACAATGGATTACTACACAGCAGAAAAAAATAACGACAGCTTGAATTTTGAAGGAAAATGGATGGAACTAGAAAACATTATTTTGAGTGAGGTAATCCAGACCCAGAAAGACAAATATTATATGTACTCACTCATAAGTGATTTTTAAACATAAAGCAAAGAAAGCCAGCCTACAAACCACAATCCCAGAGAACTTTGACAACAATGAAGACACTTAGAGAGACTTACATAGATCTAATCTACATGGGAAGTAGAGTAGAAAAAGACATGATCTCCTGAGTAAATGGGAGCATGGGGACCTTGGGGGAGGGCTGAAGGGGGGAGAGAGGCAGGGAGGGGAGCAGAGAAAATGTAGAGCTCAATAAAAATTAAAAAAAAAAAGAAATGAAAAGGTGGAAGAACAGATGTATTCACAAATGGATAGTTACATATACTGAAAACACATAAGAATCTACCCAATGCTACGTGGTGATGGGGCTCACTTTTAATTCCAGTACTTGGGATGCAGATGGATCTCTGAATTTGAGGCCAGCCCAGTCTACAGAGTAACTTCCAGGATAGCCAGTGCTACACAGAGAAACTCTATTTAAAAAAAAAATCTACCCAAAAAACTAGTGGAATATGCAAGCTTAGGAAAGTCACAATATTATGGAGTCAATATATATGTCAGGGTTCTCTAGAGGAACAGAACCAAGGGGATGGGGATACACACACACAGGTGTAAATACGGATGGGATACACACACAGGTGTGAACAGGGATGAGACACACACAGGTGTAAATAGGGATAGGGATACACACACAGGTATAAATAGGGATGGGGAAACACACACAGGTGTAAATAGGGATGGGATACACACACACTGGTGTGAATAGGGATGGGATACAAACTCACACTGGTGTGAATAGGGGTGGAGATACACACAGGTATGAATAGTGATGCGGATACACACACAGGTATAAATAGGGATGCAGATACACACACACAGGTGTAAATAGGGATAGGTATACACACACAGGTGTAAATAGGGATAGGTATACACACACAGGTGTAAATAGAAATAGGATACACACACAGGTGTAAATAGGGATGGGGATACACACACAGGTGTAAATAGGGGTGGGGATACACACACAGGTGTAAATAGGGATGGGATACACACACAGGTGTAAATAGGGATGGGGATACACACACAGGTGTAAATAGGGGTGGGGATACACACACAGGTGTGAATAGGGATGGGGATACACACACAGGTGTAAATAGGGATGGGATACACACACAGGTGTGAATAGGGATGGGGATACACACACAGGTGTAAATGGCGATGTGGATGCACACACACACAGAGGTGTAAATAGGGATGCAGATACACACACACAGATATTCACACAGGTGTGAACAGGGATGGGACACACACAGGTGTAAATAGGGGTGGGGATACACACACACAGGTGTAAATAGGGATGGGGATACACACACAGGTGTGAACAGGGATGGGACACACACAGGTGTAAATAGGGATGGGGATACACACACGGGTGTAAATAGGGATGGGATACACACACAGGTGTAAATAGGGATGGGGATACACACACACAGGTGTAAATAGGGATGCAGATACACACACACACACACACACACACACACACACACACACACACACACATATGAATGTACCTGTAATCCCAGAACAGGAAATGTCATAACAGGAAGATCCCTAGGTTTTTTGGCCAGCCCACCTAATGAAACCAGCAAGCTCCAGGTTGAGTAGACCCTGTCTCAAAAGATAAAGACTGCCTGAAGAAACCACCTGATGTCAACCACTGGCTTCCAAAACACATGTGCAGATACACACACACACACACACACACACACACACACACACACACAGAGTCATTCTGGAGAACTTAATATTTTCTGATTAGGGATGTACTGACAGACATTATTCAACAATAAAAATGAGTTGCTAATGTAGACAGCGACATAAACAAATCTCAGAATTACATTAAGTGAAAGAAGTTACGCCCCAGATGGACACTCCACGTGGTAAATGGTTGTGTAACACTCTTGATAAACAAAACTTCCAAGATGGACAGCAGCTGGGGTGGTGGCGAAGGTCTGCAATCAGGACACTGAAATTAGCACGTGCGGGGCTAGCTAGGTCTGCAATGCCAGACCCCGTCTCATTAGCAGATTAGGGAGCTGGGCACAGACCAACAATCAAAGGGCATGATACAGCCCCTTGGGGCGATCACAGTGCTTAAATTTGGCTAAGGTGATAATTTTATGACTTCATGTATTTCTCAAACTATGTAACTAAGAAAGGTAATTCTACTCTATGTAAATTATCTCTCAATAAACCTGATGCCCAAAAAAGAAATTATTAAAGTAAATGTAGTAAAAAGTCAAAGATTACAATTGTCAGACTAAATGTTTTACAGGGGTCTGGAGAGACTGTTCAACAGTTTAGGACATACTACTCTTCCAGGGGATATGGTCTGGTCCCAGCACCCACATCAGGTGGCTGACAACCACCTCTAACTCCAGCTCAAGGGATCTGAAGCCCTCTTTTGGCATCCTCAGGCACATACTCACACAAACGCAAATATACATACATATAACTAAAATTAAAAGTTAATTGAGAAAATAAAGTATCATTAAGTAGACACAGTAGTGTCTAGTTATAATCTCAGCATTCAGGAGGCTGAGGCAAGAGGGTCTTGAGTTCAAGGCCAGGCTAGGCCACATAGCAGGACCCCACCTTGCTCACTCCCATTTCAGAGCCAAGCTTGTTTGTCTTGAAGTGTCTGTCCTCCAAAGCTTCTCATCTAGGGTGGGCTAGTCTCCCCTGACTCTATGACAGGAGTAAAAAACACTGAGTCCTTCAGAACAACTAGAAAGCAAAACATTTCTAACAGAATCCTATTGTTTATCCCATGATATAAAAAGCCCTACAGTGAAAACAGGAAGCTTAGCCCTGACGTGAGAGCTCAATAGGGAATTCCAACTGAGTGCCTTGGTTTCCCGAGTTGTGTCTACAGGACAGGACAACTGTCTGATCTGATGTTATCTCTCTGCTCCTATTTGTTCCTTTGCTCACCATGGAGATGCTGCTATGCTCAGGATTCTCAATGGACTCAGACCTGAACTGGCTGCTTCTATGCTTCCCCAATTGGTTTCTGCTTCGTTTGTAAGTCCCTGATATTGCCTTTAGTGTGCTCTCAGAGTTGGGTTATTCCAGTTGTTTCGGCTGGATGTGTTGAGCACTGGCTTTGATCGTCTTCTGCTGCTCCTCTCTATGTGCTATTCACTATTTATCCTTTTGCTTGTCATACACTTAATATTAAATTCCCTCATTCAAAACTGAAAATGTCTATCATAGCTCATTCTCCATACTGTCCAGAACAGATAGCAAAGTAATTAGAGAAACAAAATTAAAACCAATATAAAAATGGTATCTCACTGTGCTTTTCTGTTTAATAAGTCAATAATAATGCCACAAAACAATCCCACACCAGTTTGGAAATTATTATTAAAAGGGGTTATTTATTGGAGGGGAAAAAGTTACAGATCAATGTCCCAAAACACAGTCCTCTCATCGCAAACAGGAAACAGAAAGTCTAGCAGTCTGAATGGGAGCCAGAAGCAAGAGAGTGAGGGGAGGGCTGCCGCCGCTTTTTAAAATAAAAGAGACCATGCCCCAGTGGGCTGGTATCTTAAAGGCTATTGGCTGAAGGAGCAGAAAGAGCTCCCGCAGCACCTCCCCCTTTTGTTTAGTAAGAGAGTTCTAAACCTACTACAAAATTATATACAATAAAAACAAATATCCTATTCTAACTAGCTTAAGTCTTGTATGATAAATAACTTGGCCAAGAGGAAAGCAACTACATTTATCTAGTCTTCAACCCCATCGAAGATCTGAGAAGGGAAATAATGTTACCTGAGTAATTAGGAAGTACAATCAAACAACTTCCAAAATATGCAACAAATCACAGAGACAACTGGCTACCTGGGCAATCATACAAAGTCACGTTTGCAGTGTTGAAGCAACCAACTTTGGCTAAGGCCTAGAATAACTGACAGATTATTTTTAAAGTCAAGAAAATTTTCAAAACCATTTTAACCTGTCTTGGCAAGATTTGACAGTTTTGCTTATCCATTTCTGGATACTATGTATTTTGTCAGTAGTTGAGGTATGGGCAGTTCCTTGCCCAGAGGCCGGTTGTGCCAAGAAGAAGACAAGCTTTAAATGGAGTGTCTTTGGTGCTCAACAATCTCTCTGGAATAAATCGGTGTTGCCAGGAGCGATTGAGTCTCACTACCACAGAACTCTAGGTTAGATTAAATACCATTTTCTACAGCTCTTTGAAGAGGTTGAAGATTATTTATACAGCGTATAATCTGTGTATCTAAAGAACCTGATTAGTCTAACTATAAATATGACAAACATAGGTCACTATTGATCTACAATTCTTAATACCTATCTAACTTAAAGACTAAGAGAATAAACAACTGTGCAATAAATGAGGACAATGGCCCTCCAAATGTAAACAACGCACAAGTATACATTGCAATATGGTAAAAATATATATATCAATACATAAACAATATATAAGTATCTTAATCAGAGGTAGAAATGTACACTGCAATATGGTAAATATATATCAATACAATATATATATATCAATATATAAAAAATGTTTTAAACAGAGGTAGAAGCATGCATGCATACAATATTCAATATAATTTAACTTTGTGTCCATATACAAGAATCTATGCCAATGTAATTATCTATAAACAATAACTCACAAATACCAATATATTATCCCATCATTCCTTTTTTTTTTTTTCAAAAAGATCCCTGAGCCTATGAAATTCCTCCCCCAACCCTCAACCATACACCAATTATAATCAACCCCTAAATGATGTCCCTAAACCTGAGGACAAACTTTACTGGGAGAGGGGACGTCATCCTCTAGAATTACTTCCAGCTGACATGGGGGCAACATTCTTTCTGGGGGATCCTGTGAAAGTAAAATGATGGTTAAATTTCAAGATTAATGTCTGGTAAGATTGCAAATAGTTTCTGAGTATTTTGTGGAGGTCTGGCCAGAATGTTGTAAAAGATGTGCACCATTTCAGCTTACCAAGTTGGAACCGTCTTGTGCAGCTGGTACTTGAAACAGGTCTTGTAGTAGCACTATCAGTATCATGACATCATATCAACCAGGTGGAGTTGTTGTTATGGGGCCCCATCTTCTTCCTGGAAACTTCAAAGATAACTTCAGGAAAAATTCATTGTTCATTGTGGAAAACTTAAACATTATTTACAGTTGTATATATTCAATGAAAGGCATGATAAAGACAAAAATAGATATGAAGAAAAGCAAAGATGTTTTCTAAATTCATTTTTCTTTCTGACCCATATCATGGCTCTTAATATGAGAAAGAAACTCCAGAAACTCTGGGTTTGTCTCTTAACAACATGCTTGGAATTAGAGAGGGACTGAGCCAGAGTCCAACTCTAAAACCAGCTCTATATACTTATGAATATAAATAAACAAAAAAATATGTGTAAAAATTATTACTTATGGAACCTATTCGATTTTTTTGGTGATCCATATTGGGTAGTAATTTTTCCATCTGTCAGTATTCAAATATCCAGGATCCCTTGAATTTTTTTTTAAAGATGAGTGCTGTCCTGCGGGGATAAGAACAGAACCCTGCCCCCATTCTGTATGTTTTTCTTACCACCTGTATGATAATCATCATTGTGGATGAGCTGTTGTTTCTCCTTTCCAAGAGGTTTCTCCTCTTCAAAACAAACCTTTATTAATTTTGATGGTATCCACAATTTTTATTCTCCTGTGGAAACAAGAGCAAAACCCCTTCCCCAACGCAGCACATCTCGTGACTTCCATTGCGAGGTCAGCACATCCTCCTACATATACCTGAAGGCCAAGGTTTCCTATTCCTGCCATTTCCAGATGAAAGGTTATTCCTAGAAATTCCTTGCCTGCAATCCCTTTTTAGGTGTCGTAATTTACCACAATTAAAACATTTGGCAGGTTGATATCCCCTCATCGCTTTGGAAATTGCTTCTCCTACCCAAGATTCGTCATCATAATTAAAGGTCTGAAAATTCATGTTATGCTGGATCCATTCATCCATAGGTGCTGATCTAGACCTTAAAGGCCCAATTATATTTTTGCAGTCTAAGTTTGCATTTTCAAAAGCCAGCAATTCAAGGGTTAGTCGTCTAGCTTCTGGGTCTGTTACTCCTATGTTCAGAGCCTTAATTAATCTTTGCAAAAAGTCAGTATAGGGTTCTCCCTATCCCTGCCTAACCCTGGTATATGACTCTATCATTTTTCCCGCGGTTCTGGTATCCTATCCCAGGCATTCAAGGCTGTTTTGTGGCATAGGGACAATACTTCATCATAAAGAGCTTGGACCTGTCGATCAGCATACACTCCTACGCCAAGAATATGATCCTGAGAAACCTCCACACCTTTCGCCCTTCCTTGCTGTTCCATATGTTTGGATTCTTCTCTGAAATAAATTCCAAACATCAAGGAAGGTCCATCTTCCAAACACCACTAAAGCTAACTGGGAGAAATCATGGGATATAGCCCTGACACTGGAAGCCCAAGTCCTTATCATTTCCTTAACAAATGTAGAGTGCAAGCCATAAGTAACGACGGCTTGCTTAATTTCCTTCAGATCATTCAGTCCTATTGGTGTTCATCTACCTTCTTTGGCTCCCTTTGAGCCTTTAGAAGTTGATGCTTTGTCAGAATAAATTACAGGGTATGTCGCTAAAACCCTGGGTAAACCAGTTCTGACAGCTGGTGGTGGCATTGTATCCTGCCCTTGTGTCTTCTCACCCTGTTCATCAGCTCCAATAATTTCCTCAATCATTTCAAATCTCTTAATCATAATCTCTTGTAAAGCCTGAATCTCTTGACCTGCAAATGTTTCTAGTGATTTCCCTACAGTATCAATTTTCTGGTCCCCATTCTGCACCTGTGATTCCAAGGTCTTAATATTTCCTTTCAAAGATAACATCTCCTCCTTGAAATGCTCCTAAATATCGTATAAATTGCCATCCTGGAGGTATATTCTGTCTGTTACCTTATCAAAACTCTGGAATAACTTCTGAAAGTCAAATTCAATAGCATGGACCCTCTCAGGTAGGTTCCTAGTACTCTTAGATATAGAGTCAATTTTGCCTATCATGGTATTAATCCTATGAATTAATACCATATACTTCCATAATGATATAATACGAAGAAGGAAACTGAAACCTAATAACCAGGAAATTGAGGTATCTCCATAGGCATGTAGGCATCTTGTGATTTCTTCCAAAGTGGCAGCAAAAGCCACGGCTAGAGTCCCATTAAAAACAAAACCTGCCATTTTACCTGTTAACTAGCAGATGGCGCTGTTTCCGAGTCGCAACTGGAATCAATGGAAAGGTGTAAGGATAGATCCTGTGGTAAAATCTGCCCTAATACTTGTTCAGAAACTGGGGGGGAAATGAGTCTCAAGAAGTTAAATGTAGCAAAATCAATTCCATACACAGAGCAAGAAATCCAAAGTCCGGGTACAGGGAACAGAAACCCAGAAGCTTCCAGTGGCTAGCAAACAGCACGGCTAGCCCCATGTGTCTGCCTGCTGCTCCACTGGGGATGGCAGCTCCCACCCGATGGAGGGGTTGTGACACAGCTGCTGTGGAGGTTCCAGCGCTGCTGGTCAACCATTCCTATGCTGCGTCCACTGGGATAAAGGGTCAAGCTGCAAAAGACACTGCTGGGATTTCAAACAGCGATTCTATTTGAGCTGCTGGAAAGTCCCAAGGAGTTTTTACTCCAGGGAATTTTCAGCATTTGGCAACCTGTCTCATGCTGCCTAAGCCCTAGGCTGTAAGGGGGAGTTAAAAACCACCCAGGAAACCAGGCCGGCAGCGAGGATCAAGGGAGGCATGGAGTTTTTAACTGCTGACTCCATGCACAAGCCGCGGGTGGGGGAGGGCTTTTGCCAAGCCACCAAGCCCGCGGCAGGCAGCCTAGCCAGGGAATGGGGGAGTGGGGGGTGGTTCTAAAACCAAACATTGAGGTGCCAGATAATGCCGCAAAACAATCCCATACCAGTTTGGAAATTATTATTAAAAGAGGTTATTTATTGGAGGGGAAAAAGCTTACAGATCAATGTCCCAAACCACAGTCCTCTTGTCACAAACAGGAAACAGAGAGTCTAGCAGTCTGAATGGGAGCCAGAAACAAGAGAGCGAGCAGAGGGCTACTGCTGCTTTTTAAAATGAAAGAGACCATGCCCCAGTGGGCTGGTATCTTAAAGGCTATTGGCTGAAGGAGCAGAAGGAGCTCCCACAGCAAATAAAGATTTAGGTTGAGCTAGAGTGAGAGGTGCCTCAAAACTCTCTCCTCAGAATCCTCAAGTGAAGCCGGGTAGTGGTGGTGCACGCCTATAATCCCAATATTCAGGAGCAGAGGCAGTTCTTGAGTTCAATGCCAGCCTGGTCTACAGAGTAAGTTCCAGGACAGCCAGGGCTACACAGAGAAACCCTATGTCAAACAAACCAACCAAAAATCCCCAAGTAATATACTACTAATGTATAAGGGCTTACATGATATGAATTTCCTGCAGTTTTTGGAAAACATAGCAAAGCTGAGGTTCACTTTCTAGGTGATGCCATTCCCCACACAGGAAGAGTGAACACTGTCTTATGCCTTCCAAGAACAGATAAACTGGGCTTCAGAAAACTAAAACTTCTGTTCATCAAAATTCACCATCAAGTTAGGAAACCCATAGACATAAAAACGCTAAATAAACAAAAAAGAGAATGAGGTGCTGGCAAGACAGCTCAGCAGTTTACAGTGCTTGTTGCTCTTGCAGACAACCTGAGGTGGATTCCCAGCACCCACATCAGGCAGATGACACCCGCCTATAACTCCAGCTCTGGGGAAATCCAAAGCCTCTGGCCTCCAAGGGCACCTGCATTTACACACACAAACCCACAAACATAAACACACACGTTTAAAATAAACTGTAAAGCATCATTTAGAATGAGAAAAGCATTTGTCTATCACATGCTATCAAGCCATCGTGTATGCCACCTATGAGGGTTGATACCAAACACATGTCTATAATCTGTAAAGATCGCCTATGATTCACACAAAACCCAGCTGAAACCAGGCAAAGGGTCTGAATTATATATATAGATGAATAAGTACATGAAAAGATGTTCAACGTCTTTTATCATTAGGAAAGTACATGGTAAGATACACCTACTAAGAGTTAAAATAATAAACACTAGGTGTTGCAGAGTGTGGAAAACTCAGGACCCTCGTACATCACTGCTGAGAATGTATCATGGTGTATAGTGTCTTTGAAAACTGTCTGGTGGCGCTTCGTGATGATAGCAGTCAGCATTTCACTGCTAGGTATACACACAAGAGCACTGAAAGCTATATTCACACAAACTTGCATACAATGTTCACACTGACACTAAGATTTAAAGGTGTAAATATCCAAATGCCTTTTATCAGCTGGTAAGATATGTACTATATTCACGCCATGGAGAGTTATTTAGCTATAAATTAGAATGAAGTCCTAATACAGGAATCATGATAAATCTTGAAAACATTAGGGAAATTAGATCCCAAAGGCAACATATGGATTCCACTTTGTCCTCGTTAGCTTTGTTTTTGTAAAAATAGGTTTATTCATGTGTGTGCGTGTGTATGTGTGGGTACCTGCTGCGAGGCCACTTGGAGGTGGAGTTACAGATGTCTGGGAGCTGGCTGATGTGGATGCTGGGATCTGAACCCCAGTCCTGATTGAGCAAGTGCTCTTAACCATTGAGCCATCTCTCTACCCCTACTGTCCTGGATAGCTTTGCCAACCTGACACAGCCTAGAATCATCTAGTCTCGATTGAGCAACTGCCTAGATTGGAATGGCCTGAGGACATTTCTGTGCAGGATTGCCTTAATCGTGAATTGAGGGTCCACTGTGGGCACTTTTTCTTGGGCAGATAGTTCTAAGCCATAGAAGGCTAGCTGGTGCTGAAGAGATGGTTTAGTGCACTTCACACTTTCCTTTAATAGTTCCTCATGTTGTGGGGACTCCCAACCATAAAATTATTTCATTGATACTTTACAACTGTAATTTTGCTGTTATGAATCATAATGTAAATATCTGATATGTCTATGTGATTCCAAAGGAAATATGACCCACAGATTGAGAGCCATTGGTTTAGTGGTTAAGGGCACAAGCTGTTCTTTCAGAGGACCCAAGATCAATTCCAGCATCCACATTGGGTGGCTCACAACTGCCCTTAAGCCCACCTCTGAGGAATCCAGTACTCTCCCTGACCTCCAAGAGTTCCCGCATTAACATCCACAAGCCCACACACATAGGAACAACCTGTTTTAATGTTTAAGAGGTAAATATGGGTCTGCAAAGAGCCAGCAAGCAGTGTTTCCCCACAGTTTCTGCCTTTGAGTTCCTGCCCTGATTTCCCTCAGTGATGAATTGTGACCTGGAAGTGTAATCCAAACCAACCCTTTCCTTCCTTAAGTTGCTTTTTGGTCATGGTATTTGTCAGAGTAACCAAATGAAACTGGTGTAGAATTATATGAATTGTGCAGAATAGTCAATCTGTAAAGACAGAAAGCAGATGTGTGTCCATCAGGGTTATGGGGTGAGGGGATGGAGATTGAATCTTTCTAGGGGCAGCTTCTGCCAAGATGAAATTCTTATAAAATTAGATTGTGGTGACTGATGCATAACTACCAACAAGCTTTATTTTTTTCCCATTTTCATGTGTGCATGTGTGTATATACATGTGTACACAGGTGTGGGTGCATTTATGCACATCCATGCAGAGCCCGAGGTTGATGCCACACAATCACCCTTCATCACTCTGCGACCATATTCACTGAGCAAGGTCTCTCAACAAATGCAGAGCTGGCAGCTTGCTCTGGAGATCCCACTTCCACCTTCGGAGGCTGGAATTCCAGGCGGGCATATGCAAGGGTTCTAGAAATCCTACCTATGGTTCTCATACTTGGATGGCACATGCTTTTACCACAGAGCCATCCCCCAGCCCTTATTTATTTAATAACAAAATTTTACACTTATTACATGGAAGAGAAGAGGGGGAAGGGAAGCATGCACATAGAAGCTAGAGGACAGTTTTCTCCACTATGGGGGGGGGGCGCGCATGCATGGCAGCAAACACCTTTACCTGCTGAGTCACTGCACTGTCCCAAAAGGTGGAAGCTGTAAGATGTAACTTATATGTCAATAAAGTTGTCACTAAACAGTGTAAAATCCTGCAGTAGTTGGTTTTCCTTACCCAGGCCACTCTCTCCAGTGGGGTACTCAAATTTCTTCAGGCCTTACTCTTGGCTAAATCTGCAACTCATCTATTCTCTCTTAATAGTTAACGTCATTTCCTTTTCCCTTTAAAATTTCTACTCAGCACCACCTGAAAATGCTTTGCTTTTGCACACATTCTGTTAAGAACATCGTACTTCCCACTCTGTCTAGTGTATCCCTGTTGGTTTTTCAAGAATAAATGCTATTTTTTTCCGAGACATCATTTCTACCTTCGATCATGTGTCAATACTGAGAACATCTGGCCCCATCGCAGACTCTGAACGCCCTGGTTTGCTAGACAGCACCAGCTTCAGCTCCAGAAGCACAGGCCTGAAAGCACTCAGTAAATGTTTATTGAATAAATGACAAAACACTCCCTCACTACTGACCAGAAACAGTGCTATTTTTTCTCCAACTAGTTTAATTGGTAAAATCCATACAAATGTAACTTGAGTTCTGGCCTTTAGAGACCAATAAAATGAAATAAAAATACAAATTTGGGGCCAATGTTGAGTCTTAGGGAGATTACCATAAAGTAACATTTCATGGGGCCTGCAGTTTGGATACTTATCATTGTTGACTGGACATACTTACTGAAGTCAATACGCTTTTATACCACATATTAAATGTGTTGTTTAACTCTGGTAACCACAGCTGTGACTTAGTTAACGATCTCAATAAATCCTACTTAAATCAGAGACAGGAAAAAATTATGCAAATGAATTCTTATCTGTTTTTCTGCCCAAGGCATATTTGATAACAGATAAAACACACTCCAAATAGTCCCTACTTAACAGTCAGCAAGTCATTTGAGGTTTTATTCCAATCAAAATCAGATACAAAGAGAAGCCTGGTATATTTACAAATGGTTTTAGTACAGAAAGAAATTGTACATCAGAATGAGTCACAGGAAGAGCTGGCATCCCCTATGGAAGTGAACAGAGAACAATCAAGTTACGAACACACCAAGTTGCATGATTTAGAAAGAGTAATAAAGAATGACAGAAGGGTTGGCTGCTGTGAATTCAGTCACAAAATAACATTTTTTTGTTGAAAAAGCAAAAAGGTCTTGGTCTTGAAGACAGCTATTTAGAAACGAGCTTGCAGTTCCAACCAATCATAGGGTATTCTTGTGCACAACATGACATCCATGTTCATCCAGGCAGGATGAAAGCATCCATTATTTACATCTTGCAGCTAGACAGGATATCTTCCACCAATCTCTTGTAAACCCAAGCATCACCCTTCAGCCGCTGCCTCCTGATGCCCACCACATCCGGTTTCTGGAGCTGGCACACTTCTAATTCAAACTGCATTGTCACTTTGCCAAAATCAGACTGTGTTTGACACTTTAGTGTGTAACTGAAAAACATTAAGATAGCAGATAGTCAGCGAGCTGTAGTGTTCTGGATAATGCAAGAGTTTTCTAGACTTCAAAGAGCTGGTGGGAAGTGAGCCATTATTTCACTCGAAGCAATAAAGTCTCCATACAGTTTCCAACTGGCCTAGCTATGCTATAGGGAAGGGGTGTGACCGTGTGTTCTCCGATGAGCAATGACCTGAAGAGGAATGTGTGAAAACTTGACCAGCATCCTCCCTCAGCCACAGAAAGTCCTTAGATAGCTGTACAGAGCATGCATACCTGGGAAACCTGGCATTTTTTTATGTGGCCTTTTCAACAGGAAAAGGTCATTTCCACAATGTTCCCAAAAAGGGAGATTTTTTTCTTACCTCTGAAACTTGTGCCGTTTACTTGAATAAAGCTGAAGCAATTAACTCTCTAGAAAGAGATCTGCCTTAGCCAGGCAGTGGTGGCGTGTGCCTTTAATTCCAGCACTCAGGAGGCAGAGGCAGGCAGATCTCTATGCGTTCAAGGCCAGCCTAGTCTACAAGAGCTAGTTCCAGGACAGGCTCTTTGGCTACAGAGAAACCCTATCTCAAAAGAAAATCTGCCTTGAAGATTTTTTCTTATACAAGTTTAGAAACTATGATTGCTATAACACTTTCCAGTAAAAATAAGAGCAGGAAAGCAGTGTGCCGCCATGCTGGAAGCACATGTAGTCAAAGCTGCCAGGTTCCCTTCCCTGGCAATACAAAATAGGGCTTTGACTATGAAAGTGGCATGGATTGAATTCATATAAACATAATTAATTACTTTACATTTTAAATATTAGAGTTATGTCTTACTGATCTTCAATAAATAAGAACAAAAACACTAGGGTTTCTTTTAAATTTAAGTTCTCTAAATATTTAAGCATTTATGTATTTATTATATATAGGCACTGTTCCTCAGATATATGATGATTTGAGGGTTTTGAGACAGGGTTTTGCAGTCATGGGTTCCCAGAACTTGGGAGATAGAGGCAGTAGGAGCAGGAGTTCAAGGTTATCCCCTGCTACAGGGCAAGTTTGAAGTCAGCAGGAGCAACAGGAGATTCTCTCAAAAATCAACAAACAAAAAAGACAGTGTCTTTCCACATAGCCCAGACTAGCCTGGAACTTACTATATCCTTTAGGCTAGCCTCAAATTCACAGTCATGCATGTACCACCAGGCAAAACTAAAACTGTTTTTATTATTTATTATGAAACTTCACAAAACATCATTCTTTGTCTTACTCAGTTACACCAAGTTTGAGGAAAAGGATAAAATATCTTAGAAATTGTTGTAATGAGGCGAGAGCAGGCTGCAACCCGCTGCCCAGCTTGCTTAACCCCCGAAATAACCACACAGAAATTGTATTAATTAAATTACTGCTTGGCCCATTATATCTAGCCTCTTCTTGGCCAACTCTCACATCTTGATCTAACCCATTTCTATTAATCTATGTTCATCACGAGGTCGTGGCTTACTGGGAAAGTTTCAGCCACGTCTGACCTGGAGGCTCCACAGCAGGTCTCTCTGCCTGCCTTCTTCTTTCTCCCAGCATTCAGTTCTCTCCTTCCCCCCAACCCCCGCCTATCTAAGTTCTGTCCTATCAAAAATCCAAGGCAGTTTCTTTATTTAACCAATGAAAGCAACACACAGAAGAACCTCCTACACCAAGAAATAAGCAGCCAGTATTAGAAATGTCAAAAGGAACATCCTAGGTACGGGTCTACAGGAATGGGAAGAATAGTTTAGCTCTGTAGAAGACAAATCCATCCTCCTGGAAGACTAAGAACCATAACAGCACTGAGAAGCTGAATACTGTTTTTTGATTCGTCACAAGGTAGATACAAGCAGATAGCAACAGAACAGAGAGGGTTGGACCATTCTAGTTGCTCTGGATGGCAGGAGGTCAAAGCATTGGTTGAATTTCAGCTAATGGTCTGCTGCTGAACCACATGCCAAAGGAGAGATCAGCACAGGCCTGTGAGATTCAGCCAGAGCTTCTGGGACCAGAGAAACAGCACCACACATAAGCAGCACTAAGCAGGAGTTAGAAAAACATGTTCTAATGAGGATGAACAAAAAAATGTAAGAGTTCACACAGGTGACCTACCTACAGAATATATACGGTGATACATTCACAAAGGATTGTCTTTAAAATATTACTCAGGCATGGTCATGGTGGCACAAGTTCACCCAGTGTTTCAGAGGTGGAAGCAGGAAAATCACAAGTTCAAATCCACCCTGGACTAGTCAATTATATTCCAGATCAGCCGGAGATAACCTAGAACTTAGGGTGTAAAGGTAGGAGAATCAAAAGTTGAGACCAGCCTGAACTACAGTACAAGGTCCTGTCTCAAAAAACTAAACAAGGAAAGAAAAAAAAAAAATCAAACACTATATAGATTATCCTTTCTGCATGCTTTTGGTAAATTTAATAAACAGTTACACACAGCTGTCTAATAAAGGGATTTTAGAAGCTGGTGTGATAGCATGCTTGTAATCCAGTGCTTGGGAGACTGAAGCCACCCAGATCAGAAGATCCATAGTAAGACTGTTTCAAATAAATGAATAGGGTTGAAGAGATGGCTCAGTGGTTAGGACCACTGGCTGCTCTTTCAGAAGACCCCAGTTCAATTCTCAGCATCCACACCACAGCTTACAATGATCTATATAACTCTAGTTCCAGGGGATCTGATGCCCTCTTCTGGTCTCTGCAGGCACCAGGCAGGCATGTGATTCACATATATACATGCAGGCAAAACATCAATGCACATAAAATAAAAACTAAAATCAAAATAAATAAGTCATTTAAAAGACATAATTAAGGGCTGGAGAGATGGCTCAGAGGTTAAGAGCACTGGCTGCTCTTCCAGAGGTCCTGAGTTCAATTTCCAGCACCCACATGATGGCTCACAACCATCTACAGTAAGATTTGGTGCCCCCTTCTGGCCTGCAGGCATACATGGAGTCAAAATACTGTGTACATAATAAATAAAATATTTAAAAACAAACAAACAAAGACATAATTAGTGAAATTCTTAGAAGCAGGAACAATTTGCATGCTCAGAAGATACCTGGCTACTCAGACCATGAGATCACACCACAGAGCTTCTGACAGCTCACCCAGCAGGGACGTTCAGCTGGATTAACTCACTTAACCCACTGAAAACTAACTCCATAAGATAGCTGGTCACAGAGAAGCAACCTATGAACTTCCACTTGTCCAAAGTGTCTCAATGATTAAGATTACAACTGGAAAATGCTATAACAAAGCAGAAAATTAAAGGACCCAGAGGACTGTCCTAAAATAAATGGAAGTCCAGAGTTCCCAATTCTGAGATGAAAAGCTAACCTTGAAAGTGGTGACCATGAGTGCTTTCAGCTCAAGAGAAAATCAACTACGAACAGTGGCACTAGCATCGCAGCTCTCTGGAGAGGGGTGGGAGAACCTGACGTGGGGACGCGGTGGGAGGTGAGAACCAAAGCACACTGGCAGGGAGTGAACAACAATGGCGGCAGTGAACGACTTACCCTTTCTGTACGAAGTCCACGTGCTTCTTGGGAAGCACAGCCATTATTTCATTCAGGAGCTGGTCAGGGTTCAGCAGCTTGGTTGTCGTCACATTATAGTGCAGCTGAGAGAGGAGAAAAGAGGTGAGGAGTCAAACCACACTGATACAGAAGCCCAATACTAACTTCTTTTCAAATGGGAACTCTGCAAGAAAACGTTGGAAGAACAGACCACCGAGCCAGCTGCTTTACCACAGCAGTGAGGAGTCAGGGAAACTGTCTTCATCAGAAACTATTGTATTATCCCCATTTAAAAGAAAAATTGTGCCAGGCATGCTGATGCAAGTCTTTAATAGGAGGCAGAGACAGGCAGATCTCTTTGAGTTCAAGACCAGCCTGATCTAAAAAGCAAATACCAGGACAACCAAGACTACATAGAGAAACACTGTCTCAAAGAAAAAAAAAAAAGTGTGTATAGATACGATGTGTGTGGCAAGCATGAGTGAGCCACTGTGTGTGTGAAGTCAGAGCAGGACTGCATGAAGCTGCTTCTCTTCTTTTACGTTTATATGAGGTCAGGGATTGAACTCAGATCATCAGGTTTCCATAGTGACACCTTTACCCACTAAGCTATCTCATCAGCCTCATGTCAATTTTATATGCTCATTTTCCTTTCTTACCAATTTTTAAATTGCATTTCAGTGTGTGTGTTTGTGCATATGCTTGTGTATACAAAGTTCTGGCTTTAAAGTCAACAATACAGAAAAGGGGCTGTGGAATCTCTCCATGGCCGAGGAAAGCTGCCGAGGTCAGGCATGTCAGGGGTGTCCCTGCATGGAGGTCCAGAAAGGCCACTGTGTGAAGCTGTGCGGGTGAAAAAGAATGGGCCCCCATAGGCTCTTATATTTGAATGTTTAGTCACCAGGGAGTGGAACTATTAGAAAAGATTATAAGGATTAGGAGGAGGTGTGGCCTTGATGGAGAATGTGTGTCACTAAGGATAGTCCTTGAGATTTCAAAAGCCCATGCCAGGTCCAGTAGCTCTCTTTTTTCCTGGGCCTGCAGATCAGGATGTAGCTCACAGCTACTGCTCCAGCATCTGCTGGCTACGCCTGCTGCCATGCTCCTCACCATGATGATAATAGACTAAACCTCTGAAACTGTAAGCCAGTCCCCATTTAAACACTTCCTTTTATAGGAGTTGCTTGGTCATGGTGTCTCTTGACAGCAATAGAACAGTGAGTGGGACTCTGCTAAGAGCTTGTTTCTTTTCCTCCCCATCAAGTATACTGACTACACCAATACATCACACTCTTTAACAGTGTAACAGGGTTATTAAACAAGATCCAGACCTCTTAGCCAGACCCTTAACGGCCTTCCAGCGCCTTCCCAACCTGTCACTCACCATTTTCCTTACACAGACTACAACTCAAAGTTCAAACTAGGGCTGCCAAGCTGGATGAGCTGAACTCAATCCCCAGGACCCAGAGGATGGAAAAGAGACCAGACTTACAGGAGTAAGTTGTCCTCTGACCTCCACATGGTATGCATGTGCACACACAATAAACAACTGTTTTTTAAAAGAGTTCAATTAATTTCCCATGCATGCAAATATTTCATGAGAACTTATAAAAGTACCTATGTGTCAGGGACTACTCTTTATTGTACCAGAAACAGGACAACTAAGCTCAAGTCTCCAAACTGAAAGCAGCTCTTAATTTCTCTTAACATATATATATATATATATATATATATATATAGAGAGAGAGAGAGAGAGAGAGAGAGAGAGAGAATTTCTCATATATATATATATCTCCCATGTTTCCCTACCTCTATGTTGTCTTGTGATCAATCTCTGTGATTCTGAATTATATGAAATATATGTTCTCTGAAGAGGGTGACTAAATCACCTCTGCATTCTTTAAAAAATTTATTTTTAGGTTTTTATGTTATGTGTATGACTGCTTTGCCTGCATGTCTATACACCACATGTGTGCCTAGTGTCTACAGAGGCCACAAGAGGGCAACCTATCTTCTGAAACTGGAATTATGGATGTTTGTGAGTCACCATATGGGTGCTGGGAACTGAACTCAAGTCCTCTAAAAGACAACAATTTAACCACTTAAGACAACAATTAACCACTGTGCCTCTCCAGGCCACCTCTGCATTCTTAAAACCCACCACATAAGAACATGCATGTATTAACTATTCAAAAATGTGTATAAACGAATAGGCTATTTAAAATAGGTAATTTAAAAGAACAGTAAATTTACTTGATACACTTCTCTTTATTTTTCTCCTATCCATCTAGATATCTATGTATCCATCTATCCATTCATCCATCCACCTAGGTTTTTCCTTTTTTTATTTTATTTTTGAAGATTTATTTATTTATTATGTAAATAGTGTTCTGTCTGCATGTATGCCTGCAGGCCAGCAGAGGACACCAGATCTCATGGTTGTGAGCCACCATGTGGTTGCTGGGACTTGAACTCAGGACCTCTGGAAGAGCAGCTAGTGCTCTTAACCACTGAGTCATCTCTCCAGCCCCGCATCTAGGTTTTAAGACACAGTTTCTCTGTGTAGCCCTGGCTGAGACCAGGCTGGCCTAAACTCAGAGATCTGCCTGCCTCTGCCTCTGACTTAGTGCTGGGACTAAAGGTGTGCACCACTACTGCCCAGCAATACATTTCTTTTTCTTTTTTAAAAATCAAAAGGATGAACTGGCAAGATGGCTCAGTAGGTAAAAGCTCCTGACATGCAAACCTGACATCTTGTGTTAATCCCTAGATCCCACACTGGATGGACGAGCAGTGACACTCACAAACACACAAACATACACAAACACACACACATACACAAACACACACACATACACAAACACAAACACATACACAAACACACACACAGGGAGAGAGAGAAAGAATGGATCAGTGCAACCAGGTGGTAGGTGGTAGGTGCACATGCCTGTAGCCCCAGGATTTAGGAGGCTGAGGAAAGAAGACTGCCCTGGTTTAAGAGCAGCCCGGGTTCGAGACCCTGCCAAAGAGCTTGGGGTTAAAGAGACATCCAGTTAAGAGTCAGCTTCCGAACTTTGATAGACTCTAGACCACTTACCTTGCGCCTTCTTGGACCATCTTTGGCAGAACCTTTCTTCTTGCTCCTAGTAAGTGCAGTAAGAACCTTATCCAGTCCTCTCTCAAGGCTTCCAAACACATTGGTTCCTTTCCTTTTAGGGGTATCCTCCATATGTGCCTGGTTGAGATCCACGTCCATTGAGCGGCACCTTAAAAAACGAACAGAGCACTAGTGCCGCTGTCCTGCACCCTCGCGGCTCCTGCACCTGTCCCTCTGCAACCCCAAGGCTGGCTGCAATAGGTGTGACACAGCCAGATCACCTCAGTCCTCTCTGGGGAGGGGGAATAAAGCCATCTCCCATCAGAAACCAAACTACTTCCCCTCCCACCAAACTACTAACCCTTTCATTTTTGTTATTGATTTGGAAGATAGCAGGGATTGAACCTAGGTCCTTATTTATACTAGAAAAGCATTCTACCATAAGTTCTATCCCCACCCTTCTTTTTACCTTTTATTTTTGTGACAGGTTCTTCATTAAGTTACCCAGGCTGGCCTTGAACTTGCAATCCTTCTACCTCAGTCTCCCAAGTAGCTGGGATTCCAAGTCTATGCCAAGGCTCAGCTCTTTCACTTTTTTATTTTACTCAAACATAGGAACATGCAAATATCAGTACAATGAACATTCACATGTCCTCCTAGAGTCAACAACTACTAATATTTGGCCAATGGCTTTCTCTGTGTATACAGACAATACACAGATTCAGTCCATGTGCATGTCTGCCCAGCCACCTGAAGGTATAATACTTTACTCTGAAACACTTCTGTGTACACCTCCAACGAGTGAGACTATCTCCTTACCCAACCATAATACCAAAGACATTAAAAATAAAACGATAATAACTGCAGCATCATCTAATAGTTTATGTTCTTCTTCTCCCAAATAAATCATGCATCTAAAAACAACTGAAATGCAATAAAGGCTCACTTATGCCTTGGGGTTTTTCACATAAGAGAATTGAGTTGGTTTTCTCTGTAAGCCAAATTAGTGTATTTACCATCCTGGGGAGTGCGACTGTTAGTGCACACCTACACTCTACCAGCAGAGCTGCACAAGCAAGTGAGCCTTGGGGAAGGAAGACACAGTCATAGGCAGGGAGTCTATATTCCAGCTTGCTGTGCTTTAACTTAAGGTGCCAGTCCCACAGCTTATCAGTTTCATTACCCCGCCCTCGCCCCAGGAAGGAGCAACAGGTGCCCAGCTCCAGCAGTGTCTGTCTCCACCCCTGTGGGGATTTCCTCATGGGTGAAGAGAGTAGTCCGTGACCTACACTAAAAAATGGGAGTCTGAAAAGCTATACTTACCGCCTCTCAGGGCTAATGACACCCGTCGTTAATGTGTCTGCCCCTGCGGAATTCCCTGGTGTTCTGACTGGGGCTTCTTTCAGGCACTGGTTTCTAGCTATTAAAAAAATATCAAACACAAACCATGTGTAGCTGACAACACCTCAATCAATAATACATACATCACTTTCCTCATTGACTCCAAAATATTGGTACCACTCAGCCAGTAAACTTGCTGGCTCTAATTATGTAAGGAAAATGTTTCCAGATGATCGATGTTAAGAACAAAATCACCTTGTGCCGTAAAGCATACCTTTAATCTCAATGCTCAGGAGGTGGAGGCAGGATGCTCCACAGTTCAAGGCCAGCCTAAGGTGTATAACACCCTGTCTCCAAACAAAACACCCTCAAAAAAAAATCATTTTGCCTTACATGTAAAGATTTAAAACAAGACATAAACCTCACTTCGAACTGAAGCATACTGAAAATTGTTAATTCAATTCACAATACCATTTTTAAAAAGTCTTTGTATCCTAAGAGAATGTGCTACACATATAGGAGCAGACCTGTGACAACCACCACTGTCTGAACTACATAGGAGTTGCACAAAGGAATTACCATTCATGTCAAAACAAAACAAAACCAAACAAACAAAAAAAATTAAGATGCACTAGTGGAAGCTACCAATTACATTGTCACCCCTTGCACTCTGTGGAGGCTTTCTGTTTAAAGACAAACAGCCAATATTAAGCTTTTCACTAACACAGTCTTGCAGGGACAAGATGTGAAAACTACATTTCAAACTACCCACATTTCAAAGCCTTTTAGAATCATGTTAAAAGCATCAACAATAAAAAAAATATAAGAAAAGATTATGTTGCCAAAGGGTTTTTTGTTGTTCTGTTTTTTTTTTAGTTTCTGTATGAGGTTGGAGAAACCCTGAGTTGGTAAAGTACTGATCACAGAAACAAGGAGACTAGAGTTAAGGTCATTAGCACCTGGTGGAAAGAAAACCCAGTCTGGGTTGGACTGGCATGAACTTCTAATCCCAGCACTGGGGAGACAGAGACGAGGGTCCCTGAAATCTGCTGGCCAGCTCAGCCTAACTGGCAAGCCTCAGGACCCACTAAGATCCTGTCTCAGTAGTGTAGGCGGCTCCTTAAGAATGACACTCAAGATTGATCCCTGCTCTACACGTGCGCTCTCATTCTTTCGCTCTCTTTCTCTGTCTGTCTCCACCAGACAAGGTGGTGCACATGACAATCCAGCAGGATTGGGAGGTGGAAGTAGGAAGATCAAGAATTCAAGGTCAGCAGGCTGGAGAGATGGCTCAGTGATAGAACACTTACTGCTCTATCAGACGACCTGGGTTCAATTCCCAGTACCCACATGGCGGCTCACCACTCTGATACTCTCATACAGACATACATGCAAGCAAACACCAATGCAAATAAAATAAAGATAAATAAATTATTTAAAAAAAAAAGAATTCAAGGCCAGCTGGGCAGTGGTGCATGTCTTTGATCTCAGGCAGAAGCAGGTGGACCTCTGTGCATTCAAAGCCAGCCTGGTCTACAGAGCAAGTTCCAGGACTGCCAGGGCTATACAGAGAAACCCTGTCTCAGAGGGACAAAAAAAGAATTCAAGGTCATTTTCACCTACGTCCTCACAATGAGTCTAAGGCTGGCCTGTGCTACATGAGACAGTCTTAAAAAGCAAAGATAAATAAATTAAAAGACAACACAATTACAGTAAGAGGGATAACAAAAGAGAGAAAGCTTTGTTGGGGAAAGATGAAATGGCAACCACTTGAGATCCTGTAGTTTATTGAGACAAGTGCAGACAGCCACACACAAACACACCTCATCATTCCAAATGAACTCACATTTGGAGAAGACTATGAGTTGATGAAATGAAAAATTCCATTAACACAATAATGGAACTCTAGCAAATATTTAAGCAAAATCTTCCACAATGTCTTCATGTATAATATGATGCCCTCTTGAAGTGTTGTCGACCCTACTAGCAAACTAGAAGCGTGATGGGAGAAGGGGCTTAACAGAAATGCACATGGCAACCTCAGAGCTGGGGTTCATTAGGATCTCAACACAGCACAAGAGAAGGACACGATTGCTGCAGGGATGATAAATTAGACACAGACAATAGATCAAGGTCAATAAAACTGCTTCCAGCTCTAGTTTCTGTCTTCGCTCAGCTATGACCTTACTACACAGCACAAAGTCTGCAGGAAATATGACAAAGCTCTGCTGCATACATGAACCGCTTGTCTTAGGGAGACCTGATCCTAGCAAAGTGGCCTTACACTGGCACAGCAGAATGTGTCCAGATGAGACAGCAACCAAAACACCATGTGTCCTGAAAGGCCAGTTTAAATAACTGGTGGAGATTCCACTGAAGAGGAAGCCAAGGGAAAGAAGTGTCATGTGAAGGCTGGGAGGGAGTTACAGACTCCTTGCCTTTTGGACTCTGGCGGTCCTACTGCAGGGCAGGACAGGACCAGGTTACCACGACAAGAACCAGATGGTAAGAAGAGCTCAGCAGAAACTCCAGCCTGAGTCATCCTCAGTGGGAGTGAAGTGGCTAAGGCTGCACACACGAACTCAGCATAGCACTCCACTCCTGAGTCTCAGGCCCACACTGTGGAGACATGACAAGATCTAAGTTGCTATCCTGTGATGCTGTGATTCGATCACAGGTGGGAGAGAGGGGCTGGAGAGATGGCTGAGCAGCTCAGGGTGCTTGTTGTGCTTCCAGAGAGGCCTGGAGTGGGGTTCCCAGCACCTACATCATGTTGCTGACAAATACCTGTAACTCCAGTTCCAGGGAACCCACCACCTTCTTTAAGCCTCCTCAGGTGACCTCCTTCTGCCCCCGGCCACACACACAAAGCTCATACACACAAACATAAATGTAAATTATTACAAGTTACACACTGTCTCCAGTTCCACCAATGCCAGTAGATATGACGGCAGCTGACCCGCCCTGGAAGCCATGGTACAAGGCTGGTTCCCTCCAGAAGTCCGTGTGTTCATTTACAACAGTAAGAATCACATTTGAACCTTGAGATCTCTGCACAGTTCTCTTAGTAAATACCTTTTGTAGGCGTTGTATAACGGTTTGGCGAAGTGAACATTTCTCTCTTATACTGGTTCTTACTAACTGGAGTCCTTGGCTCAGGGCACACAAAGTGCTCTTCATCCTTCACAGCAGACTTGGGAGTGTACACATTCTCTTTGTCCTTTAAGTTATTTGCCAATGCTCTGCATACTGCGGGAGTTGGTGACTGAGATGCCTTATCATTTGACTCTGCCCAATGCTTGGTAACCTGGAGGGAAAGGTACTAAATAAAGCAGACTTAGGAAAAAAGCCAATTTCTTTACTTTATCCTTCAATAAGCAGCAAGTCAACTTGCACTGCTCTTATTAAAATGAAATGCCACCAAGAGGACATTGCGGGACAGCGGGACACTTGATAGTGTCTTCAGGTCTCCTGAGCACAGGCAGATCAATATTTTAAAATAGGAGTCTTAACACACTTAAGATTCTAGACAATGCTGAGAAGAACCACATGTAGCCTCCAAGTAATGGTTTTTATGCCCACTTTGTATTGGTTTGACTCTAATATACACCAAAATAAGTTTTCTCTGTAATTAGAACCAGGAAAAAAAAGAAGAGAAGAGAAAATGAAAGAGAGAGAGAGAGAGAGAGAGAGAGAGAGAGAGAGAGGAAGGAAGGACAGCTGACTGAGTTAAGAAAGTGACTGCTATGACCAGAGAGCCTACACTCTAACCCGATACCCACGGAAAAGCTGGGTGTGACTGGTGTGTCTGTAACCCTCACACTGGGGCAAGGGAGGATGCAGACACAGGCAGATCCCTAAAGCACAATGGCCAGCCATTCCAGCCAACAGGTGAGCCCAGGGGTTAATGAGAAACCAGGTCTCAGAAAATAAGGTAGAAAATAACAGAGGAAAATACCAGATATAGACCTCTGTCCTACACACACACACACACACACACACAAACACATACACACATGCACATGCACACATACTTCAATAGAAATGATATGATTACAAACGTTTTTTAAAACTTAAGTTGGATGGTGCACACTTTAATCCCAACACTCAGCAGGCAGAGGCAGGCAGATTTCTGAGTTTGAGGACAGCCTGGTCTACAGAGTAAGTTCCAGGGCAATCAAGGCTACCCAGAGAAACCCTATCTCCAAAATTATAAAAAAAAAAAAGGCACAAAGATTTATTTATTTTTATGTTATGAGCATGAGTGTGTGTGTGTCTATGCACCACATGTGTGCAGTAATCATGAGAGAATAGAAGGCAGCACTGGGCCTGGTGTTGGAGTTACAGCCAGTTGTTAGCTGCCATGTGGATGCTGGGATTAGAGCCTAGAGTCTCCAGAAAAAGTTACTACTCTTAAGTGCTAAGCCACCTCTCTAGCCTCCACATCAAAACTATTTTAATCCTTTGAAATTTGTAGCTGAGCTTACAAAAGAATAAGAAAAAAAAATCCTGAAAACAGAAACAGGAAGCCAATGTTGAAACTTACTGCCTCTGACAACCTAATCCCAGGCAAGCCTGGAAACATGGAGACCTGGGGCCTCTGCAAAGCTCTCAAAGAAAGCCAGGAAGGGCTGTAGTAAGGCGAAAGACAGAGCGAAACAGAAACACCCCGAGGAGTCAGTAAGACATGTCCATCTTCGCCTTGGTCCTCAGAACAACACCGCAATTAACAGAGAATCAACAGAGATCAAATTATTTATAAGAACTATTCAGAAATTCTAGAATTGAGAAGTACAGTAATTTTAATTAGTTGGGCATGGTGGCGTATCCTTTCCGTTCAGACCTCAGCAGGCAGAGGAGTAAGGAAATCACGGCCGTCTGGGAGCCAGAACTGCATGGTGATAGTGAAGCCCTGACAAGAAAGAGACAGACAGACAGACAGACACAGAGAAGTGACGGGATGGACACAGAGAAACAGAACGGAGGGGAGAGAAGACTGACTCATCAGAATAATTCAGTGTTCTCAGGAGCCGTTAGAAAGGGAGTCAGCAAACTGCAAACAGGTGGACCAAATTACTCTGAAGAACAGAAAGGAAAAAGAATAAAGATACAATGATAATGGAACAACAAAAAAAGAAAAATTGGAAAAAATGGTCCTAAAGTCCCACATTTAGTGGAAAACTGTGAACCACATACCAAAAAAGTCCAACAAACTTAAAGGAGGATTAAAACAAAAAGTCAACAGAAGAGGAGAAAAACATATCTTTTGCTGCCCTGAATTAAGAGAAAGAATTCATACAAAGGGGCGTGAGCGACTGGGAAAAAGACAATGGAATTACTGTGTCACAATTTCTTTTTTTTTTTAAATATTTTTTATGGTTTATTTAACTTTATTTTATGTGCACTGGTGTTAAGGTGTCAGATCCCCTGCAACTAGATCTTGGGACAGTTGTGAGCTGCCATGTGGCTGCTGGGAATTGAACTTGGCTCCTCTGGAAGAGCAGTCAGTGCTCTTAACCACTGAGCCATCTCTCCAGTCCCCTGTGTCACAATTTCTGATGGCTCTATGTTATCAAACACATAGAGCTAAACACTAAAAAGGGTGAACTTCAACTATTTAACTATATGCAAATTATACTTCATTTAAAGAGAGGAGGGACAATGAAGAGTTCCAAAATGGAATCTTGGTTTTCTTTGAAATCACTGACTTCTCTTTCATTACTATTCCAATAATCTTTCATTAATGTCTTCAGTGGCTTAGAGATTCAACAAATTTATAAGCATGGAACTTGATCTCCTGTAGACTAGATGTGTTTATAATTAAGATATGCATTCTGTGTTAAGTAGTAATAACACTACCCACCTGTGGTGTCTGGGGAGCTGATAAATTATCTTCACACAGTTCAGAGTCTATTAATCCAGCTACACAGCTATCAGCACTTGTGGTCATATCTTCCAGGCTCAGATTCTTTGACTATTCGTTTAAAAGGCAAAAGAAGTTAGTAAAAACAATATAATGATCCAAATTTTACAACAGCACATACCAGGCCCAGGGAGGAACCCTGGAAGCAGAAACAAAGAGACAAGCTAGGCGTTCTGTGGAATATAATTTACTTAGCTTATCACCACTACACAGCAATAGTCAACAGCTCATTTGCAAACTTACAAATAAAGTCCCAATGAAGCAGAAGCTGGGAAGGATGTAACTCCTGACACTGAGCTTCACTTGTAAGAACATGTCACAGGAGCCAGTACGAGGGCTCAGCAAGTAAAAGCACATGCTCTGCAGTTGTGGTGACCTGCAACTGATCCGTAGAACTCACAGAGGTGGAAGAGAGCCAAGTATACACAGTTGTCCCCTGTACTCCAAACTCACACCATGACATGTATACCCACCCCTACATAAACATTATACACTCTCAATCAAAATTTTATTTTTTAATTTTTGTTTTATGTATATGTGTATTTTGTCTGCAGGTATGTCCATTTACCACATACATGCATGGCGCCTGCAGAGGCTAAGAGGGTATCAGATCCCCTGGAACTGGAGTTACAGACGGTTGTGAGGCACCATGAGGTGCTGGGAATCAAACCTGGCTCCTTTAAAAAAGCAGCCAGTGCTCTTAACCACCGAGTCATCTCTCCAGTCTCATAAAGAAGTAAATTTTAAAAGCGCACAACATAGCTCATCATTTCTGCCAGGAGTAAATACGCTTTATGGAAGATTGTCCACAAACAGGACACTTGGGGCCTATGCTAACACTGCCACCAGAATACCTATTTCCCTTCATCCTTGCCCTAAGAGCACACTGAACACAGCCTGGATGCTGAGTCATGGAGCACTGCTCACCATCTCGTTAACCTCATCAGGCAAGTTTACTTGAATTTTTAAATACATCCCTATACCCAGACTTAGAACTAATGCAGTTCAAAGCCAAATCTTCTCATATATACATCACTCAAACAGGCAAGCCTTTTGCCTTCTCTGCCTACTGTGAGAGTTCTCCAGGGCTGCCAATTACTATCAATGAGAACTCACTGCATAGAGTGCCAGGCTGAGAAAAATACTGATGTTAAGCCCAGTGGGGAAGTTCAGCGCTGTATAAATGATGGCTGGAATGGCACTACCTACAGTAGGCAATAACTACGCACAGCATCTCTGACTGAACAATTCTATACACAAATTTTTTCTAATTTCACATTTATTTGTGTGTGTGTGTGTGTGTGTGTGTGTGTGTGTCTTTCTATGTAAGCTCAAACATGGAGTAAGAGGACAACTTATCAGAACCAGTTCTCTCCTCCCATGTGGGACCTGGCTATCAGACTCAGGCGTCAAGTTTGCCAAGTCCTTTACCCACTGAGCCATCTCCAGTCTACCACTGGATACGTTTTTCAAAATCATTGTTTTGCCTCTCTCTTGCTCAAAAGTCAATGTTTCCCCATGACCTACTCCACAGTCAACCACTGTGACACAGCATTTCAGAGTTTCTCAGAGTTTAGCTCTTCCCCATCAAACAAGTCTGGCCACTGTCACCAGGATACATCAAGGACAATGTGGTACCTGAGCTCTGCTAATTACATTTATTTTACCCCAATCACATCACTGTGCTCTCTCTTTTCCATTTTTCTAAACTCAAACTCAACTGCTGATCCAGTTTGGATCTCCCAATAGTAGCCATTCCTATTTTCCAAAGTCCCCACAAACACCACTTAATCTGGACCCACTGACTGAGGTATAGAGTCCCTGTATTCCTATGCATGTGGACTTTGCCTCAGCATGACTACTTCAGAGCAAGTACCACACTCAAAGAAATATGCTCCCCAAACCCACGGTTCCTGAACCAGCACTGTTGTGATCCCTCAGTCACACTGTATTTATTATCTCACCAGAAGTACCATCAATTGACTGGTAAGTCAGAATTACTTATTGTCTATCTGCAGCTGGGCAGTGGTGGTGGCGCACGCAGGAGGCAGGTGGATCTCTGAGTTTGAGGCCAACCTGGTCTACAAGAGCTAGTTCTAGGACAGGCTCCAAAGCTACAGAGAAACCCTGTCTCGAAAAACTGAGAGAGAGAGAGAGAGAGAGAGAGAGAGAGAGAGAGAGAGAGAGAGAGAGAGAGAAAAGAAACACATTATCTGCTCTAAAAATTGATTCACTAGCATGACTGTCCATTATTAGGAAAATATTCACTATTTAGTTAGATGGAAGAATAAATATCTTCTTAGCTCTTCCCACTTTGATACTTTATAGATCAAAGAAGCCATCCACTGAGACCACGCCAACTCAGATACAAGAAAATCCAATGGCTCAGGAGAATGTCCCAAGTATCTTAACTGAGGTGAGTAAATTAAAATGTTTAGCTAAAGTAACTATTCTAACTGTAGAGGTAAATAATACCTTTCTGTAATAACCCTGATCAAAACCCTGTATTTTAATGTACCAAATGACCCTGAAGGTTGAAAGAATTTGACCAAATAAGCAAGAAAGGGAATGGGTTGACTTATTCAGCATACAGACAAAAGACATGGGGTGTTTGCCAGCCTCTCAAAACCCTCCAAACGTAGACAGAGCACCAGCCTGTGAGACTACCTCACTTCACAGATGTCAAACGGTGCTCAACCGCACTGACACTCTGGTCCTGAGCTTGGTCAAGAGATCAAGAAGGGAGAAAAGGTAGAAGATATATAAGGTCTAGCAAGATCCTAACATACCCTCAGACCATAGCTCATGACTGACAGGCAATAAAGAGCAAGCTCTAAAGGAGTTAAAGGAAACTGCAGACGGAAGATTAAACTAGATCAAGAAAGCAGTGGTTTTAACTTATTTAAAAACAGTTTTGAGATCTAAAAGGAAAAAAAAATGGCCTAATTCAGGTCCATTTGACTTATGTTAAATCTAAAAAGAGGGTCAATTGTGGCTCTTTGAGGATAACAAAGAAACATTTTCTGATTTCTTTTTTCCCCATCCTGTGTTACTAGGGCCTCAGGCACGCATGCTAAATGAACACTCTACAATGGAGCAACAGCTGCAACCCTAAGGGATGTTTTTTCTAATTTTGGAGTATTAAACTGCAATCTGAATTAAGTTGAGGGAAGGTTATATTACAAAGTCCACACCCAGATTTAACAAAAGTATTCAGACAGTTGTAGTTGCTTGTTTTACAGACAGGGCCTCTTTGTAGCCACAGGCTGGCCTGAATTCATGTATGTAGCCCATGCAGGCTACGGACAGCAATTCTGCTGCTTCAGTCTACCAAGAGCACAGTTAAATATTAAGCAATGGGAGGATGGGGAGCAGACGCAGGGAAATAGTTTACAGGGTAAAGGTGCTTGTCCTCAAGCCTGAGGACTGAACTCAATGCCCAAAGAAAATCAATTGTCAAAAGCTATCCTTTGATCACCAGCATGCTGTCTGTCTGTCTCTCTCTCTCTCTCTCTGTCAAGGAGATGTTGCTTGCGTCTCTGTAAATGTTCACAACATAGCAAACAAAAAAAGAATCACAACTTGCTTAAAGCCAGCTCTCATGGAGTGAATTTACATGGCACAAGCTATAGTAACTGCAGAAACCTAGATCCCAACAGTAACATAAACATGAAAGTGTTTATATTAGAAGGCGTCATGTCATATGAGACGTAATGTATCACGTATTCACAGGCCTGACCCGCTTAAAAGGCCTGTATTTACAAGGGCAAGCAGAGATAGGACAGACACATTAAAGATAAACTAAATCTGGGGCTCCAGAGGTGGCTAAGTGATTAACACTGGCTGCTCTTGCAGAGGACCCAGGTTCAACTCCCAGTACCCAAAAAGTGACTGACAACTGTCTGTAACTCCAGTTCCAGTGGATCTGATACCCTCTTCTGGTCTCCTCCAATCTCAGGCACACACAGACAACCACTCATACACATAAAAAAGCAAATCTTTGTATTTAAAGATGAACTATAACATCTATAGCTAGTAGGTTTATAGTAAATCCTACATTTTCTTTTAGTTTATCTATTTATATAATAATCAGGATGTGCTTTTGTGGAGAAAAAAAAGGACAGAGGAAGAGAGGAAGTGGCTTTTTTATTTTTGTTTGTTTGTTTATTTGTTTTTCATGACAGGATTACTCTATGTAGTTCTGGCTGTCCTGAAACTTGCTCTGTAGACCAAACAGGCCTCAAACTCACACAGATCCACCTGCTTCTGCCTCCCAATGCTGGGATTAAAGGTGTGTGCCACCACAGCCAGGCTAGAGGAACTTCAAACTTTGAGAGTTCAAATTCAGAACTCCCACTTTTCTCTTCAAGAATGTTTACATCAGTTGAAAAGAGCTCAGTGGTAGAGTGCTTGCCTCAAGTATACAAGGCCCAGGGTTCAATCCCAGGGCTGCAGAAGAAACAAAAGTTTTCTTGTGTCTGGCTGGCTGATACCCATGGTATAATACCTGTGATGCATCCGCTCATAACAAGACTGCTGATAAGATGAGCAGTATTCACACAAGGGGCTCAAGAACTTGCCTTTGGAGTGGCGCTGGAGGTCCCACAGGAGAAAGAGGGAAGCTGTAAACGAGCTGGCTTCCCTCGAGACTTCTTGGCTAGAAGCAGAAGGTAGGTGGCTGTGAGGTGGTCATACTGCCACTGAAAGAAAGAGAAATCAGGCAGTGAAGACACTCGCAGTACAGGAGGAAATAATATTCTACTTTTAGACATTTTTTTTAATCCAATAAGCATTCAGAATTTTAATAGCTTTGTAGAGACATGGTATTTAACATACCCCTATATCTAAAACTGTCCTGCACAAAAAGAATTCTAAACACCTTAAAAGCTATTCTGTTACCAATTTCATATAAGTTAATTTCATTTGTGTTCTAATTGTTTTATCTTCAGGTGCTTTCCATAGAATTCTTACCATGGGAAAAAGAACTCTGCTCTATTATAACATCTTACTTTCCCTCCTCTGGTAATCTTCAAATTTACATCATTACGAGTTTATAATTTTCACAACTAAATAGGGACAATGTTCTAAATATTTCATTGCTATCCCGATACAACCACTCAAAACAGAGAGCAAGAAGTGACTAAGATGGTACTGGGGACCCTGCCACATCAATGGTTAACTGTTTAATTGTGAGATGTAGGGCTTAGAAAGTAGTTCAATCTGTCTAGCACGTACAAGACCCTAGTTCAATCACGAGCAGCACAAAATAAAAGTAGGAGAAGTGGTACCAGGGTATCTGGGACAGGAACAGTGAAGCAGCCAGAACACTGGCTATTTACTAAGCATTACATACATATTTTAACATCTTAATAACAGCCATACTGACTTGTTATAAGTCCAGCAGCCAAGCCAAACAGAGCAAAAGACAAAAAGATGCAAAAACAGAGTGTAATGGTCTGTCCCGTCCCTTAAGAGACAAGCCGTGCCCACTCTTTCCCCTTCCACAGCTGAGGCAGACAGATCTTCCTTCCTACCTGCAGCCTGAGCCCTCTCCCTTTCTGTCTCTGTCTCTCTCTCTCTACCTCTCTCCCTTCTCCTCCTCACTTACCCCATTTCTCTTTCTCTCTCTCTGTTCTTCTCACTTCTCCCCTTCCCTCATTTCCCTTCCCTTGCATAACCCACTAAATAAATATCCAACTTCACTCTGCATGGCGTGCCTATCCGTCTTGTACCCATTGGCCCTCATGGCCTGCAGGCCACTTGGGGGCACCCTACCTGAGACCTGGCTGCCTTCGTGACCCACCGTGGTCTCATGCCTGCTGCCCACTGCCACCAGTCGGGGACCTGTGACGTTTTATTTTTACCATTACACAGAGGAGTAAGAAAGATTCAGCATTCTTGTTTCCTTTTTGTTGTTGTAGAACTGTGTCATTCCTAAAATTGATTTAAGCTCATCACTCTTCTAATTCTCCCACAAATTCTAGTATTCTCATCTTTCAACATTCATGATACATCAGCTAACCTACCATCTCCCTTCTCCTAGAGACATTCCCTGATATTGGCTTCCATGTGCCACCTGTCTAGCAACTTCTTCTTCTCCATTCTACACGTACCCTTTCTTCCCTAGATCCCAAGCATTCTTTCTTGATTGACACTCTTGTGATAGAAATCATCCTGCAGTAACTAGTTGACAGGAGGTGTTTTCAAACCTCGCCTGTCTGATATATGACAGCATTCTAGCCTTATGCTTGATTCTGGTTTGGTCAAGTAAAGTTACAGACCAACAATAATTTTCATAGTTTAGAAGGCACTATTCCTCTTGATTGTGATTTAGCTATTTTTAAAAGCTCTCCCTAACTCCCATGACTTTGACTATAGTCTCTGAAAACATTCATGGTCCTTCCCAGCTTTCTGAAATTCCACTAGATGAGGCATTTCTAGAATTGGTACACATGTTTTTATCCTGTAAGCTAATTCCTGGTTAATGTGCCGTTTTCTTTGGTGGTTCTTCCCCCTTCACTATTTAACCTTCCTCAGCCTTCTATTACTATTAATAGTAATGTATATGGTATGTCTTTCTTTCCTCTTCTTTTGTCTCTCGGTCCTACTTTTGAAAACATAACCTTAACTTTATTTTCAAACATTTCAACCAAGCTTTTCATATCTAGACAGTTTAGAGCTACAAGGGCTAGTGCTTAGAACATTGTTTATGAGCCAGGTGGTGGTGCACACCTTTAATCCCAGCAGGCGGATCTCTGAGTTCAAAGCCAGCCTGGTCTACAAAGTGAGTTCCAGGACAGCCAGGGCTACAGATAAACCTGTTTCAAAAAACAAACAAATAAAAAAAAAAAGAAAAAGAAAAGCTCTTTATGAACGCATCTTATTTCTGAGAATATTCTTTTTACTCATCTCCCCATTCCCTGCATTATCCATTTTATTATATCTTTTCATTTTCTTCCTTCTTCCTTGTTAGATGTCTGCAATCTTCTGCTGAGATCAGGAAACAGCTGCAGAAAGCATGAAGTAGAAAGAGTGAGCTGGCATGCTCACTGCAGATTTCCAATCAGCCTCAGATTCCAGCACTCTTGTTTCCCGTGGCTTTAGAGGTGGCTGGTACCACCGAATCCTGACCCTTCTGGGGAATTCTAAGGTACATATTAACTTCCTTTGTTACCACTACCCATGACAAACACTTAAACCTCAGCTTTCTTCAAAGCTGTTTTGTCAGCTACAACATACCTATTTCATAAATTTCAAATTTTTATTGGCATCTGTTTCATATATATCCTGGGGAGCTTTTGACTTTTAAATCCCTTTTTGTTGTTTTAATGAGATCTCAGAAAATGTTAGCTGATTCACCATAATAAAATCAGACTATGAGCCTCTGTCCCTACAAAAAATGCTAAATCTTAATAATGACGTAATATTTAATGTTATGAAGTACTCTCAAGAAGGGCATGACACAAGGAGGGCCCCCATCAACACTGGGCACTGGGTTTGTCAATGTTGTCTGTTAATATTTTACAAAGGCTCACAAGTAATTATGACTTAAAGTTTCATGCCGGCCCTATCAGTCTAGAAAGGGAACAGAACACCGCATGTTGTGATAACTGCAGTGGACTTCTGCCTTTACTGCAGACACCACAGAGGAAAGGACTTTAGAGAGAAGGACCTGCAGAACTAAGAGAGTGATGTACTTACAAGCATCATTCATTTTCGCCAATTTATATTAAAGATACCACACACGCCTACTGTGTAACTTTTGAGAACATACTAAAAACTGATGAGAGGCAAAGTATAAGAAACAAGCTACAGTTCAGTGGAGGGGCACTCGCTTAGCAAAGCTGAGGTCCGGGATTTAATCCCAGCACCACAAGAACAAAGGAAGTGGGATGTCACTTTACTAACCAGTCCAAGCACTGTAAAGAGTGCTAAGTTTTAGATGTGTAAACAGACTTTCTATTCAGCTTTAAGAGTGTCCATGTGTCCTCTTGTGAAATTACCTCACAACAGCTTGTGCACCTTTTCTAAACATGCCTATGCCTCCCCTTTCCCTTGGGGGAGAATAAGACATCATTTTTATAACTTTTGGGCCCTAGGCACTTTCTACTCCTTTTGATAGGATGCCCAGGGAGGGAGAGCAGGAGAGAAACCAACACAACTACTGCCTCCTGACCTAAGTCGCTGTCTTTTGAAAGCAAATGTCTAATACTGACAGGTCTGTCTGTTAAAGAGAAGCTTCTATCTCTAGAAAACGAAAATCACTTTTAAGTTTTTTATTGATTTTTTATTGAGCTCTACATTTTTCTCTGCTCCTGTCCTTTCCTCTCCCCTCCCCTCTTCAACCCTCCCCCAAGGTCCCCATGCTCCCAATTTACTCAGGAGATCTTGTCTTCTTATACTTTCTACTTCCCATGTAGATTAGATCTATGTAGTCTCTCTTAGTGTCCGCATTGTTGTCTAAGTTATCTGGGATTGTGGTTTGTAAGCTGGTTTTCTTTGCTTTAGGTTTAAAAACCACCTATGAGTGAGTACATGTGATAATTGTCTTTCTGTGTCTGGGTTACCTCACTCAAAATATGTTTTCTAGCTCCATCCATTTTCCTGCAAAATTCAAGATGTCGTTATTTTTTTCTGCTGTGTAGTACTCCATAGTGTAAATGTACCACATTTTCCTTCTCCAATTTTCAGTTGACGAGCATTTAGGTTGTTTCCAGTTTCTGGCTATGGTGCGGGAGAATTGTCTGTATTCTGTCAATCATGTTTTAAATAAACGCTGATTGGCTAGGCAGGGAGTATAGGCAGGAAAACCGGATAGGAAGTAGAGGTGAGAACAGGAGAATTCTGGGAAGCAGGAAGCTCCCTTGGCACTCCTGCTGGGACCACCGAAGAAGCAGGATGTGACCTGCCCCGCTGAGAAAGGTACTGAGCCATGTGGCTAACACAGATAAGAATAATGGGCTATATAAGTTATGAGAGCTAATACGAAGCCTGAGCTAATGGGCCAATCAGTTTATAACCTAATGCAGACTCTCTGTGTGATTTTCTCTGGGACTAAAAGGCTGGGGGGACCAGGCGGGACATAAACCCCAACAAGCCCGCTCTCATGCTACATGGCTATGACAAACAAAGCTGCTATGAACATAATTGAGCATATGTCCTTGTGGCACGATTGAGCATCCTTTGGATATATACCCAAAAAGTGGTATTACTGGGTCTTGAGGAAGGTTGTTTCCTAATTTTCTGAGAAATCACCACACTGACATCCAAAGGGGTTGTACCAACTTGCATTCCCACCAGCAATGCAGAAGCCTTCCCTTTTCCCCACAACCTCTCCAGCGTAAGTTGTCATCAGTGTTTTTGATCTTGGCCATTCTTACAGGTATAAGATAGAATCTCAGAGTTGTTTTGATTTTCATTTATCTGATGACTAAGGATGTTGAACATTTCCTTAAGTGTCTTTCAGCCATTTTAGATTCCTCGGTTGAGAGTTCTCTGTTCAGGTCTGTACTCCATTTTTTTATTGGATTATGTGTTCTTTTGGTGTCCAATTTCTTGAGTTCTTTGTATATTTTGGAGATCAGACCTCTGTCTGATGTGGGGTTAGTGAAGATCTTTTCCCATTCTGTAGACCATCATTTTGTCTTGTTGACCGTGTCCTTTGCTTTACAGAAGCTTTTCAGTTTCAGGAGGTCCCATTTATTGTTTCTCTCAGTGTCTGTGCTGCTGGCAGCAAGCGCCTTTACCCACTGAGCCATCCTGACAACAACCCTCCTCCCTCTTTTTTTTTTTTTCTTTTTTGAGAGGGTTTCTATATAGCCATGTCTGTCCTGGAGCTTGCTATATAGATCCAGCTGGCTATGAACTCATAGAGATCTACCTGCCTCTGCCTCCTGAGAGCTAGAAACAAAGAGGCACACCAGCACATGGGGGCTCTACAACCTTTTCTAAGCTCTCAGTTAAATGTTCAGACCAGCTGGGTAGTAGTGACACACACCTTTAATCAAGGCCAACCTGGTCTACAAAGGAAGTTTCAGGACAGCCAGGGCTATACAGAGAAACCCTGACTCGGGAGGAAAAAAATGTTAAGCCCACAGGCACCTGAGCTAGAGAGATAGCACATACAATCCTAAGTGAAATTCCCAGATTTGTGGCTATTCCCACAATCCAGAGCCGCTCAAGCCTGAGAACAGGGAGAGGCACAAGAATAAAAAGCTAAAAGCTTGAGCAAACTATTAGGACTCTTAGGAGAGACATAATGAAATTGCTCAAATTGTAAGCCAGAGGAGAATATGACTATTTCATATAAAAATTTAGTTATTTAAAACAAAATTTAGAAGCCATATATGGTGACTCAAATGTATAAATGTATGAATCCCAGCACTTAAGAGGCTGAGGCTGGAAAATTGAAGCCAGTCTGGGCCAGGCACGAATTCTAGACTAATCTGGATTACGGAACAAAATCTTGTCTTAAAAGAACCAAGAAGAGACAAAATAAAGTACTTTAGTGTGTTTGCAAAGCTTGAGTCTGAGAGTAATACAGTCTCTTCTATCTCTTCACAAAGATCATGACCACACTGGCATGAGCCATGTGAACTAATTTGTCAACCCCAACATAAAGGCTGCTCCACGATGCCAGTGATGGCTAGTTTATGTCAACTTGACACGCTAACCAGAGTTATCTGAAGGGAGGGAGCCTCAATTGCGAAGATGCCTCCATAAGATCCAGCTGTAAGGCATTTTCTTAATTAGTGACTGATGGGGGAGAGCTCAGCCCATTGTGGGTGGTGACATCTCGGGGCTGATAGTTCTGGGCTTTATAAGAAAGCAGGCTGAGGGGCTGGAGAGATGGCTCAGAGGTTAAGAGCACTGGCTGCTCTTCTAGAGGTCCTGAGTTCAATTACCAGTAATCACATGGTGGCTCATAACCATCTGTAATGAGATCTGGTGCCCTCTTCTGGCCTGCAGGGATACATGCAGACAGAACACTGTATATATAATAAATAAATAAATCTAAAAGGAAGGAAGGAAGGAAGGAAGGAAGGAAGGAAGGAAGGAAGGAAGGAAGGAAGGAAGCAGGCTGAGCAAGCCCTGGGGAACAAAGCCATTAAGCAATGCCTCCATGGCCTCTGCATCAGTTCCTGCCTCTAGGTTCCTACCCTGTTTCAGTTGCTGTCCTGACGTCCTTTGATGTTGAAAGATATAGAGGTATAAGCCAAATAAACTTTCCTCCCAACTTGCTTTTTGGTCATAGAAACTCTAAGACAATGCTTAACAATTATAACAACCTTAGTTGCTCTCCAATTTGGGTTTTCCAAAGCTCTTTAAATTGGAAAGTAAAAGTCCAGTATGGTAGCACAAGCCTTTAAATCCCAGCACTGGAAGCAGAGGCAGAAGGATCTCTAAATTCAAGGCTAGCCTGGTCTACAGAGTGAGTTCCAGGATAGCCAAGGCTATGCAGAGAAACTGTGTCTTTCAAAAAGAAAAAGAAAAGAAAAGAAAAGGAAAGAAAAGAAAAGAAAAGAAGTGGGGGCGCCTCCAGACACTGTCAAATGTCCTCTGAAGGGAAAAACCATTTCTAATTAAGAGCTGACCAAGACTAATACTTGTCATGCTCAAATGTACAATGAATCAATCACTTGGGGAAATTATTTTAGATTCTGATTCAGTAGCTCTTTGGCAGACCTAAACTTCTCAGTTTCTAATAAGCACCTAAGGGCGGGCAAGGCTTGACCTGGACTGTATTTTTGATTACAAGATAAAACAATACTTTTCAACTCCTAGCAGTACAATGCAACCACTCAGGAAGCTTCAAAAAGGTTTTATGCTTAGGCAATACCACAGACCAAATAAATCATAATCTGTGGAGGTAGGACTTAGGCATTAGGATTACTCTGAAAGTTCATAGTTATTCCAAGACATATGTACAGCTGAAAAATTCTTCTAAAATGAGGAGACTCATTTATTCATCTCTAGGACTGAATGTAAGTACAACAGACATTTGAGAATGAGAAAAGAGGCTGGTAGGGGCTCAGTAGATAAAGGCATCTGTAGTCAATCAAGTCTGGCCTTGATTTGATCCCTGGAACCCACAAGGTAGGAAGAAAAACTCAATTCCACCAAGTTGTCCACAGACGTCTACCTGTGCCTACTCCTTTCCATCCACCACCTTTCCAACACACACACAAGAAATGAAAAGCAGTGTGAAAGAAGAAAACTATGAGACAGGAAAAGTGGCTCAGACCTGCAATCCTTGTACTGGGAGTTGGCGGCAGGAGGAGCAGGAGTTCAAGGCCATCCGCAGCCAGGCCTCAGACCTCAGACCCGGCAACAACAAAATTACGCTCCTTGGCGAAGTCCTAAGGAATAACTGACAGAAACTTTAAAGAAGTTAACAGCAGAAAATAAGTTCTAAAATGCCTTAATACTTCTATTTTCTACATCAGAAGAAATGAAATTAGCTCAAAATTTCACTTTTAAGTTTGGAAAACTACAGAGAGAATTTTGAGAGGATACCATTTGAAAGACTTTTTCCAATGATGCTGAAACTGATTAAATGTTGCTTTTAAGGGGCAGGTTTTAAACAACTGTCACATTCAATCAAACAACTTTTGTTCCTAGCTAAGATGGCATGGTATCTGATATCCTCTGAAATATCCCAGCTGGCAAAAGGGAGACATGTGCTGAGATATGATCAAAACTGGCTTTCTTTTCCCGCCTGTGGTACCTGATCCGAACCCAGGGCTTCACACATGGGAGGCGAGCACTCTACATTAAGCTATATTCTGCATTAACTGACTCTCCCATGCAATAAAAAGCTTCTCTGAAGCCAAGTGTAGCACTAATCTTAGACGGTGACCAGGAGCTGGGCTTCTATTCATTTTTTGAGACAGGGTCTCAGAATGCAGCACAGGCTTGCCCAAGTTAGCATCAAATTCCTGTCTCAGCTCCCCCAGTACTGGAATTACAGGTGTGAGCTACCACGCACAGTGGGGTTGGATGGTTCGTTTTTGAGATGGCCTCACACTGTAGTAGCAATCTTCCTGCCTCAGCCTTCAGAGGACTGGGATTACAGGTGTGAACCACCAGGCCTGGCATTAAATATAATTTTTAATTAAAGGTCATCCCAAAAAAAGCATGTAAGAATTTCAAATTTGCACTCTTAAAGACTAAGGAGCTGCCTCATTCTGAACACAGTCTAGAGCCACTGCACTGCAGCACTCGTGAGAGCTCCTTTACTTCTCACTGCAAAGCAGCAAGGCTCTGCTTCAAAACAAACTGTTTAAGGTTTCTACCTGCACGATGGAAAACAGAAAGCAAATCCAAAGCACAGGTGACAAAGGTCACAGTGTTGAACCAGGAGGAAGGAGAGGTATAGTCTTGCCATAGTCTTAAGATGAGACTCTGAGCAGTGAACGCCTCTATCTCTAGAAAAAGACCACAGGTTTAGCCTAGATATCAAGAACCCAAAAGAGCAAAAACAATCCAATATCAGAAATCTTGCCAATGACTTCCTAGCATCCATCTCACACGCTGGCGACCAGCACCCTGCCACAGGGCTGTTGAAGGAGAACACTGTGCTATGAGCTGGGCGTAGCAGCCTGCAGTACCAACACTGGGAAGGCAGAAGCTGGGAAACTGAGTAGAAGGCTTGCCTGAGTGACACACAGCTCCAGACAAAGGCCAGCCTGAGGCACACAGCAAAACTGTGTGTGTGCACGCATGCACGTACATGAGAGAGAGACAGACAGAAGAAAAGACAGAAAGACTGACAGAAAAGACTGCGTGGGGCATATTATCCAAGTCCTTGCTCAAAAACAGAACTTTCATTCTTGTTTTGTTCTAGTGCTAGAAACAGAACCCGGAACTTCAAACACACTTCTACCATTGGCTAGAGGCCCAGCCCTTGAAAAGAAATGTGTAAATATGTTTTTTTTTCATGTTTACAGCAGAACCAGATTTCTGTTTTAGAACTTTAAAACAGTGAAAGTCTGAACTACCAATTCTCTGTAGAGAACTACCAATTCATCTGCTCAGATTCTCAATTATTTGTTCATTACATTTCTCTAATCAATGTCCGAAGTGCAGTGTTCACATTTAAAGAGGACATTCAGGGTTGGTGAGAGAGCTCAGTGGGTAAAGGCACTGTCATCAAGCCTGACAACCTGAATTCAATCCTTGGAACCCAATGGCAGAAAGAGAAAACCAACCTACAAGCTGTCCTCTGAGCTCTACAGAGTTACTGTAGCATGTGCTCACCATGAACACACACAAAGAATAAGCAATAAATAAATGTAGAGACTGTTGTAAGAGACACAGAAGACACAAGCAAAGAAGTGGTGTGGGAGGTCCTTCTGTTTGTGTGTTGCTTTCATTGGTTAATGAATAAAGAAACTGCCTTGGCCTAGTTGATAGGGTGGAACTTAGGTAGGTGGAGAAAACAGTACTGAATTCTGGGAAGAAGAAAGCAGAGTCAGTGAGAAGCCATGATTCTCTGCTTGAGATGGACACCGGTTAGAATCTCTGGTAATCCACAGCCACATGGCAATACACAGATTAATGGAGATGGGTAAACTAATATGTAAGAGTTAGCCAATAAGAAGTTAGAGCTAATGGCCAAGCAATGTTTTAATTAATACAGTTTCTGTGTGGTTATTTCGGGTGTAAGCTAGCTAGGTGGCCAGGACAAACAAGCGGCCTGCCCCTCCAACAAAGAAGTACATCATACATGAATATAGTCGGTGCCTTGCTGAAGTTCATGGAGCGCCCATGGGTTTTGAACACTCTATCACTATCAATGTACTAACAAAATACAAGGAGGACAATAAAACAAAAGCTACCACCTTTAAGTTCATGCTATACCCGAACTTACCAATAAATATTTCTTACCAATGAAATTAAATCCTCCATTGTTTGCCTGTTGTTGCGGTGATGTACAGAAAGTTCTGTTATGCAATCATCGTCAAGGTGAATCAACTACAAAACAGTTTCATAAACGGTTAAGTTTATAAATAATTTCTGTTGAAACTTAAAATCAACATAATCACTTCAAAAAAAATCGAACAGCAACATGTGGAAAGAACATGAGTCTGTCAAACTTTTGGACACCCATTAACATGCATGATTTGTTTCTTTTTGCAGTGCTCAGACTGGAATCCACGGGCTCATGTCAGTTAGGCAGGTGCTCTACTGACAAGCTGCAGCCCACTCATCCTCATCTGTCCACAAGCAGTCAGAGACTGACAACCATTCCAAGTCCTCTGCTGGCTTCCATACCCAGCACCTGACTGACTGTAGTGCATCCACGCTGCAAAGGATCACAGTCCTCCCCATGTCTACTGCAAGCCCTGCCAGGCATTTTCTTCACAGTAGCCATGTTTAAAACTCAGTGTGGACACAAACAGTCAATGGGTGGCTCTGACTTGTATCCTGTTGCACTCTGGGTCATGTTTAGGTCTCCACAAGCCCAGGAGGTCTTGTGATAGATGTGACAAACACAACACAACACCCATCACACTCAAGTGAGCATAGAATAATGCTGAAACACACTAAAACTCTCTCAGCTTAAATCCCAATTTGCTGTAAGGACAGCAATTACAAGTCTCAGATCCCTGAAAGGTGGGACCTCACTAAGAACAAAATGACAGGAATGCACCTCTCTGAGCTGGAAAATACTCAGAAGACAGAATGTGAAGAGAATCACAGGGGCGAAGTAAGACATTCTCTTTTCAACATCTCAGGAAGTAATGCCTTCCTTTGCAGGGAAACTGAAACAGCTGGGGTGCTCAGCCTCACCCTGTCACCTAAGTCTGTCCCCATGGGGTCTCCAGCCACTGAGTCAGTGCAGCCTGACAGCTCACAGGCTTTCAGATTAGACACATCCTGGTTTTAAGTGTGACATTACTTTATAACTGTGTGACCTTAAGTATGCCACTACACCTCCCTGAGCTTGTTTTATATCTGTAAAAGAGAGATGGTACATGCCTTGCTACATATGTAACACATGGGAATACTCAAGTACAGCATCTAAACAAACAAAGCCTCCCAAAAAAATGGCCATTTTTATTAATATACACAATCCTTTTTCCTCTTTAACTTGACAACCTTTCAGAAACTGAAATATTCCTGTTACAGGCCACTTTCCCCTCTAAATGAACTACTTGGACTCAAATACAGCAGTATCTCATGCAGAACACCACACAAGTATCAGTGAGCTCAAGAGAAACGTATCCCACCATCATGAATGGAGAGAAACAAAATACGAAGACCTTTCTGTGGTCCAGTTATTCTGTCTCTTAAAAACTGGATGCTGAATCCTAATGACCAACGTGATAGTGTTAGGTTTCGATTTTGGAAAGTGATTAGACATGACTGGGATCCATCCTCCCAAACAGAAAGAAGCCCCAAAGGCACCCATCCTTGACTCCTTCCACTATGGAAGGATGATACAATGTGAAGAATTACCAACTGCAAACAGAAAAGCAAGTCATCACCAGACACTACATAGTTCTTGGTCTTGAACTTCCCAGCCACCCAATTTATGGTATTCTGTTCTAAGAGGTCTAACACACTGAACAGACCAAGTCAAACTTGCACTATTGGCTGGACAAGAACAAACTCAAGGCTTATATATATTTAAAAAACAAAGTACAGACCACACAGATCTATACCAGTGGCCCTGGAGAGCTCCAAAGTGCTAAGGCATGTATTCAATGTGTTGCTTTAACCTTTATGACTCTCAGATCACAGATTCTTCATTTAGAATGATCTCAACCTCAACCCCAAACACTTCAACACTCAGGTGGGCATCTTCTTAGGGCTAGCTCAAGTAAGAAGAGATTTACTGAGTTCTTGTTCTTTACAGATCCTAGCTGTCCCCTAAACAGAAATACTTCTTGGCCAGGAATGGTGCCACCTGTAATTCTAGCACACTGGAGGTTAAGACAGGAGGATCAGCAAGGTGGTGATGGCACACACCTTTAGTCCCAGCACTCAGGAGACAGAGGCCAGAGGATCTCTACTTTCAAGCCAGCCTGGCCTACGGGGCTTGAATTCCAGGACAGCCAGGGTTATAGAGAAAAACGCTGTTGAGAAAAACAAAAAGCAAACACAGAAAGACAAGAGATCAAGAGTTCAAGGCCAGACTGGGCTATGCAGCAAATTCAAGGCCAACATAGAATACATAGGAAGACCATATTTTCATTTTATATTTTAGATATTTATTTATTTTAACTTTATACGCATCTGTGTGCCTGAATGTATATATGTGTACCTGCATCCTAGAGTTCAAAGAAGTCAGATCCTTTGGAACTGGAGTTAAAGATGGTTGTGAGTCACTATGTGGGTGGTGGGAATGGAACCCAGTCCTCTACAAAAGCAGTAAGTATTTTTAACTGCTGAGCCATCTCTCAAGCTTTAGAAAACCCTATTTTTAAAAGAAAAAAAGAAAGGAAAAGAAGAAAGAGAGAGAGAGAGAGAGAAGAAAGAAAAAAAATTAACCAGACCTGGCATGATGGCATAGTAAGTAAAGGGATTGATTGCAGGGCCCACACAGAAGGAAGAGCCAATTCCTCTGGCTTATTCTCTGTCTCTTTCTGTTTCTGCTTCTGTCTCTCTGTCTCTTTCTCTCTCTTTCTCTCTCTCTCTCTCTCTCTCTCTCTCACACACAAATAAATGCCAAAAACCACGCAAAACCTTTAAAAAAAAAAAAAAAAAGACGACCAGCCTGTCTCTCCATACCTCCCTATCCTGCGCATCCATGCACAGGCGAAGCAGGACAAGCATGAAAGAGGCACTTTGCTTTCTGCTGGACTCCTGAACTAGAATAAAAAGGATGGGGTGAAAACAGTCTGAGAAAGACTCTCATTTTAAACTGAGTCTTCCAAAGGGACTCAGTACTTTTATGATGCTTTGAATTCTCAGCTATGCATACTCAGGTTAAGGACAAAAAATGCATGTCCAAAAGTAGGCAATTATTTTGGATTATCCGTGCCTGCTACATTTCCTGTTCACTAGGGCAGAAAATGGAACTGAATATAACTTCTATTTGATACAATACTTGGGTACTAGAGCTGTGCATGAAAATGGCATGAGGAGATCATGCGTAGAATTATTACAGCATCTATGCCTTAAATATCCAAGTAAATCGGAATTATTTTTATAGTTCATTCTTGATAACACACACTACTGAAAGAAAAAAGCAAATACTTCAAAAAGCGACAATAATCCTTATACCTCTTCTATTTACAACTCACTTTACCCCGCCACAGCTCAGTAAGGAGGCAGAACAGTGAGCAAGCTGATGGGTAAAGGTACTCTAGATAGACAGGACACCCAGATTAGGGATGATGAAATGAAGAATAAGAAAAGTCAGTTATCTGCCCCCCAAGACTGGCACTTTTGATTTCTGGCCCAGACTTTTCTACCACACTATGCTACCTATCTTTGTTTCTGTTCCTGGCCCAAACTTTTCTAACATGCCATGATACTACCTATCTATGATTCTGTTCCAGCAGACACCAGACAAGGAATGTTTGCCACAAGGTTGCAGACAGGCAGGATACAGGCACCAAGCTGTAGCACGAATAATAAAAACCCAGAAACAGATATTGAGGTTCAATTTGTAAATCAAAAAAAAAAAAAAAGCAAAGCAGCCAGCTTATGTGGGATTTCCCTTTGTATGCTGTCATTTCCATTGGTTAATAAGGAAACTGTCTTAGCCTGTGATAGGGCAAAAGATTAGAGCTAGAGCCAGTCAGTGGTGGCACATGCCTTTAATCCCAGCACTCGGGAGGCAGAGGCAGAGGCAGGCAGATCTCCATGAGTTCGAGGCCAGCCAGGTCTACAAGAGCTAGTTCCAGGACAGACACCAAAAACTAGAGAGAAACCTTGTCTCAAAAATACAACAACAACAACAAAAAAGATTAGAGCTAGGCAGGGAAAACTAAACTGAATGCTGGGAAAAAGAAGGTGGAGTCAAAAGAAGCCATGAAGCCGCCACAGGAGACAGATGCAAGTCGCCAGAGGGAACCTTGCCAGTAGGTCACAAGCCACATAGTAAAATATAAAATAATAGAAATGGGTTAATTTAATATGTAAGAGCTTGCTAGGAATATGCTAGAGTAATGGGCCAAGCAGTGATTTAATTAATACAGTTTCTGTGCGGTTATTTACGAGCTGAGCAGCCAGGAACAAACAAGTGGCCTCCCTATAACAGCCAGCCACTGGCTCTTATCGAAAATGGATGAGATCCTGTCTCCATGAATTCTGACACCCCACTGACTTCCTCCTGTCTCTTCCCTTTTATATTCATCTCTCCGCCCAGCCATATCACACCTGTCTCCACCTCCCTAGTGCTGAAATTAAAGGCCTGTGATCCCAAATGCTGGGATCACCTTTGTGTGAGCTCTCTTTCTCTTTTAGACAAGATTCAATCTTGTGCAGCCCAGGGGGGCCTTGAACTCACAGAGATCCACCTGCCTCTGTCTCCTGGGATTAAAGGTGCGTGCCACCACTCCCTGGCCTGTAAGGCTAACTAGTACATCAGCTTTGCACTCTGACCTTCAGGCAAGCCTTATTTGTTAAAACACAAACAATATACCACTACACCAAGCTCAATCCAGCTGACCTCTCAGGTCCTTTCCATGCTGCAGTCCTCCTGTCTTGATTCAAATTCTGGTTTTCTACTCTATGCATACTAGCCATTCAATTATAGACAAGTTACTTCAAGATCATGTATATCCTTTGCTCAGTCTACAAAATAGGGCAATAACAGCCCCTGCTCCAGAGAGCTAGTACAAAGCCTGAACGAGTTAGCAAAGCCTATGGAATAATAATACTTGGCCCTAAAGTACTATCCAAAGAGTTCAACCAATATCATTCTGCAGTAAAACATAAAGCCTGAATCTTATAATAGCATGTTAGTATAGTGCTCAACAAATACAACAATTTGTTTTTATTGTTGTGTATGTATGTGTCTAGGTGCCTGAGGGGATCAGGTGCCAGATTCCCTGGAGCTGTAGTTACAGGAGGTTGTGAGCCACCACCTGCTAGGGATGCTGGGATGCAAACTTGGGTCCTCTGCAATAATAGTAAATATGTGCTCCTAACCTCTGAGCCATAGTTTTGTTTGTTTGTTTTTAAGACAGAGTCTCACACTGCAGCTATGGCTGGCCTACAACTCATTAGGTAGCCCAGACTGACCTCAAATTCATGTCAGTCTTCCTGCTTTGGTTTCCCAAGATCTAGGATTACAAGTATGTGCCACCACATCCAGATTAGCAGTTAATTGTTTTCCTTTCTTTTTCCCAAGACACAGTCTCACTATGTTTACAAGATCAGCCTCAAATTTGTCATCCTCCTGCCCAGCCTCCCAAGGAGCTTAGATTATAGGTGTGTGCTACCACAGTTGACTAGCAATTATATTAAGATGTAAATAAAACTGTATGCCCTGGAACACTCAAAATTATGTTTACTTATACCATGCCCCAAATTAAAAAAAAAATAGAAAACAAACACACAAAACCTCTGATGTTTAAACCAGAGACTCCTCAAGCACAGTTAGGATCTGAAGTTCCAAGCCAGCCTTGGCTACATAGCAAGTCTGAGGCCAGCCTGGGCTAAATGAAACTGTGTCTCAAATTCAAACAAGCGTACCTTTTCTTATATGAACAGTAGTGTATTCTATCCCGTTAGAATCATGGCTCAAAAGACATGCAATGCCTTCTACACATGGAGAAATGATGACCCCCAATGGTTGAACACAGGCATTTGCACCCCCCAATCTCTACCTCACAAAGGGCACATCAGATTCCCTGTTCCTTCTGCTGAACTGCTCAGACACTCACACTCTTGGGCTCTCAGCATTGGTAATCTCTAGATTAAGCTGCATTTACTCAATAGATATCCACTACATCATGGTTGGCCAGGGAGACTATGGATAAGAAGGACAGTAAGAGTTAACCATCAAAGCATAATTAGGAGGGGTATGAGTTCAGCCTGTATGGCCCTAACAGTGAAAAGAGTAGAGGCTTGAAGCCAAGTCCACTTTTCTAAGATTGGCTAGCTCCTGGGAAGAGTAATTATACTCACTGATGTGATTATTCCAGAAAGCAAATGCCCCATTTATCTACATGTGACATATCTGAGACATACCTCCCAAGCTATTCCAATCCGTATATATGCATGTCATACACCACTGCAGAAGTGGAGAAAAGTCTCAATTATTGGCAAAGGTTACAAAAACCCTCCTCCCTTTTCTAACTACATATATGATGAGGCTGTATGTGTGTATGCAAATGGTGCATAAATAGTTTAAGCAGATGTGTATGTATTGTATGTACCTGTGAGAACTCAGAGCGCAAGAATTTGAGACCAGTTTTCAAGTGTGACCTATAGTCTCCTGGGGACCTCCAGGGGCAGCACCATTTCTATAATACTTCTATTCTGACATTTTACAGTGCTGACATTTGAACTGATGGCACAAAACCATGACAGAAGCTGGAGTTCCTGGAGAAATCAAACTGTTTCAGGACAGGGTGTTTTGTCATGCACTCACAATTCCCCAAGTAAGCCAAAGCTATTAAGTCCTTGATGAAGCAAAGAAAAGAATTCTATTACAATTCCACACTGAACATGTGTGTTTCTAGTATAAGATGGAAGTGTCAAGTACAAAACCATTGCTGTCTGGAGCAAAGCACCTATGTGAGTAGGGTAAAGCTTCAGTGAGTCACTTCAGTCATGGAATACCACTTCACTGGTTATTCAGATTGGGATATTTGGGAAATACTTTGTCAAAGCCGAACAAAGTACATTAACTGATGGCATTTGTTGGCAACAATGCAATTTTATCTTTCAAGCAAAGTTTAAGAATTTTAGAAAACTTGTATCTGTCACACAAGCTTGACACTTTACAACACTGAAAATGTCTTCTCGGATGAGACACTCCGATGATCGGTAATGACTTTAGGGAATGCAGGCCTTTTTAATGCTGTGTTGGAAAAGGTGTCAGCATTGGAAAATCTGCACCATTCAGTGCCCAAATATTTTCCAAATGACCAATACCGAATGGTACATGGAGAAAAGAGCCCATGAAGAGACCAGTAGGTTTTATGGGAGAGTTCAAAGTGCTCGCTGCTGTGACTTCACATTCCACCTACTAAACTAAGGGCTAGAGAGGGATGGTCCTCGGCACTCCTGCTTAGGACCAGGGTTTGGTTCCCAGCACCCACATGGTGTCTCACAACCATCTGCAACTCCAGTTCCAGATCCTATCTTCCTTTCTGTCCTCCTCAGTCACATGGTGCACACACATATGTACAGGTATGCAAGCACCCATACTAAAATACTTTTTAAAAAAGTATCAACCACACTTATTAAAGTACTATTAAAGTACTCCCCCTGTTCCCTCTCTGTCTGGGTGAGGCTGCATTTTCTAAATGCAGGAACAGGAGACTACAAAGGTGTCTGACATTATGCCAGACCTCACAGAAGCTTGTAAAGACATCAACATGCCACTCCTTCGTCAAATTTATTTTTCAATGTTTTTTTCTTCACAAAAATATTTAGTCATGATATGTAATGGATTTATTGACTGCTTTTTTCTTTTGAGACAGTCTCAGTATATAGGCCAGGCTGTCCTCAAACTTGCAATCCTCCTGACTCAACTTCTCAAGTGCTGGGACAAGCATGTGTCATTATATTCAACTCTTACTGTTACTTTTGAATGAATTAATAAATATAAAGGGTATAAAAAAATTCCTCAAACTCAGATGTCTGAAAATTGATGTGATTTCATTATTACTCTGGGAATCAGGGCTGGTTGAACCTATTTCTACGGATGAATAAACAGATTAAGCAGAGTTAAATAACTTCTTCAAGACTCCTGGAGCACTGTTCACAATCCTGACTGCACATGGCAAACACATGGGAGCTTTTAAAAGCACTAATTAAGTATTTTGGGATGAAAAGCAGGGCCTGCTGGTGATGTGGATGCTCTTATCTCCTACCTACTAGAACTAGAGGCACATGTCACTACTCCAGGTTCTGGGTGATTCTCCTGTGTAGTGCAGGCTAAGCAAACACTCACTGGCCCAGAGAGTGAGTTATAGTTAAGATAGGACTGGGCTGGAAGCCTCCCAGCAGCAATCCAGGTAATATATTTTCTCTCATATTTAGAGGATATCATTGCAGGTCCTGAAGTCACACAAACTTCTGAAAACAAACTTCTGGGTTTCATTATACTTACAGGTGTCTTGCTTTGCCACTCAACAGGACAGTTGTAATCTTGCATGATCCAGGGATGGTTCAAGAGATTTTTCATAGAAATCCGTTTCTTTGGGTCCACCTAGTGGCCATTGAAGCACATTTCAAACAGAGACTACAAGGCCTTTCCTCCTGATAGCCCAGAATGCACCAGAACAGATGTAAACGTTATCATCACAAACAACGCTGTCAAAGACCTTAAAACGGCCTTGGAATGAATTCTTTTAAAAGGCAATTGAGGCAAGAAAACTATAGCAACCAACACAGGCCTACAAGATAAATTTTAACAAACACGAACTTCATTGGTATGGACATTATTCATGAAGTTCAGTCAACCTATTGTATGATGTAATAGTCTTTTTGCTGGAAAACCTATTCATGGGAAATATTCACCAGTTTAGTATTCAAGCAAGCGTAGTGCAGGGCATTCACACTGAATATGCAATCTCTACTTCCAATTCTCTCACAATCACAGAGAACAAGCTGAAAAGCACACCTTTCGCTTCCATTTGTCAAGTTCAAATGTGAGGAGAGAAAAATTAATCAACAAAGATTAAGTTTTGGGGTCTAGAAGAAAGGCTGAGGCATTTTTCAATCTCACTATGGAGATTTGGTGGTCTGATTCTACTTAATCAAGGTGGGTGAGCCTGGGGTACATTTTAAATTAAAGGTAGAGATGACTGGAAAAACTGGAAGATGTTCAGGGAACATAATAAATAAAATAATTCACTATTTTCCAAGTATTTCCAATTCATTGTCTCCAAACTACACAACAGAGCAGTGAAGTAGGCTCACACTCACCCCTCCATTCACAGAGCACAGTTTAGACTGTGCTGGCTACCGGGTGAGTACCTAGACTTCAGCACTCTGCCTTCACCACCAGCCCATCAAACAGTCATTCTCAAAGTGGCCCCAAACCGTTAGCATCCACACCATTCAGGAGCCTTTTGGAAATAGGAGCGCTTAGTCCCTGCCTGAGATCTGTTATATCAGACAATTGTGTTTTAACAGGCCACCTGGCAATTCAGACACACACTGAAGTCTGAAAAGCGCACTAGCTCACAGGGCCAACAGACCACACATCAGTCCATCCAAGCGTTTGCTCAGTAGTTTGCAGATGCCTAATGTGCAAGAGTGGAAATAAGAAAGTGGAGAGGAGAGCAAAGAGCTAGAGAAAACAGAATGACTATTAAATAAACAAATAAAGGTTTAAAAAAGTACATCATCAAAGACAGGCAGAGTCTAAAGCAACTGTGTTTACAATATAATTAGCAGAGGTCCTCAGAGAGGATATTTACAAGATACATGATGAATGGAATCCTTTTTAAGCTAATAATGATAAATGCAGCAGTCCCACAGATATATTAAAAGTTAAATCAAACGACTACAATGGGCTTCTATTATTTAAAAATAAACTTTACCTGCAGCATCTGTTGGAGAAGCAGAATGCTACTGGGAGAGAGCCACTTAGGAACTTCGTATTTCCCTCTCTACGAAAAAGGAAAGAAAACATTGAACACGACTTTAGTCCAACCTGCCTTGCTAATATTCTATGGTAATAGATGCTAGATTTTGCTTCTGTAATTTTCAATATTTTGCCAATGACAAGATTCAGTCAACACTGTCAATAAAAACAACTCCCAGTTCTGGCCAGAAAAAAAAATCCAGTAAATTAAATACTATCATCATCTCTAAATTATTCAAATGTCAGAAAAGGACTACAGTACTGAGAACATAATTACAATTAACAGTGAAACACACACACACACACACACACACACACACACAGGCTTAGGAATCCACACTGATCATAGGAACAGCAGAGAGAATACTACATTCATTTTATATTGCCAAAGCAAACAGGAGTTGATCACCTTACAGCAATCATCAGCTAACATAGAAGCAACAACAAAACATACTTGATAGCAGGACATGTATGTAAAAATAGATCACAGTGAGCCGGGTGATGGTGGTGCACACCTTTAATCCCAGCACATGGGAAGCAGAGACAGGCAGATCTCTGAGAGTTTGAGTTCCGCCCAGTCTACAGAGTGAGTTCCAGGACAGGCTCAAAAGCTACATAGAAAAACCTGTCTCAAAATCCCCCCCACAAAAAATTAGGTCACAGTGGATGGGGGTGAACTTGGTAGTAGAGTGTTTGCTTGCTTACCAAGTGTAAGGCCTTGGTTTGGTACCCAGCCTCAAAACAAAACAAGTCATTAACACACATGGTGTACAGGGCAGAGCTCCCAATCACTGAACTGTCAATTTCTTGTTTAAAACATTATTATTGCATAAATATGTGCGTGTGAATGCAGGTACATGTGTGGAAATCAGAAGGTAACTGTGGGGAGTGAGCTCAGGTCATCAGGTCTGTGGGGCAAGTGCTTTTACCCATCTCCCTGCTCTCTAAAAGCATTTCTCAGGCAAACAACTTCTGAGGGATGAAAGAGACGAAGGAGAGAAATGCTTACAATTTGGCGAACTGGGACATCATCATGGTCACTATTTCATCAACCAAAGACAAAGCCAGGAGACTGTTAAACCTTAATTCAGGTCAGAATACCTTTCAATAGAACCTGCTACAAACATCCTCTTTCCCAATTCTGGGGAAATGATACAACAATGTCTTGTAGCAGAGATCAAAATTCTTAATGATGCTATAATAAAAAGTTAATTACTTGAGAAAACCTAAATAACTTGAATGTTGCTGGGTGGTGGTGGCGCATGCCTTTAATCCCTGCACTTGGGAGGCAGAGTCGGGCAGATCTCAGTGAGTTTGAGGCCAGCCTGGTCTACAAAGCAAATTCCAGAAAAGGCTTGGGCTGTTACACAGAGAAACCTTGTCTCAAAAAACAAAAATAATAAGTTGAATATGTAATTCATAGCATGCATGAAAATTAACTTCAACCAAATTAAATGCAAATATAATACTTTAAGAGTACTTACAGAAAGCAGGGGAGGTTGTTTTTAGAATTTTTCCCAGACAAAACAGTAAAACCAAAAACTTTAAGACTATCATGACAAAACAAACATGTGACATTTCCAAACAGCAAAACACTAAGAGTAATAGCCATCAGGGAAAAGACTTTGCCACCTAAATGAGAGATTACAACTTAGTCACATCAAAGGCCTGCAAGTAGCTAAGGTGCCAGCCTTACACCTGCTCTTCAGCTTCCCACCCTCCCCCTGCAGAGGGTGAAGCACTCTGCCCCCCATTGTCAGACCTCTCTTCCACTCACATCCACATTCAACTCATCAGCATCTGAGCTGTGCTCAAAAGACAACACAGCAACCTCATCTACGCCATCACAAACCAGCCTCTTGTGGCGCATCCAGACTGCAGCACTGTCCCTCAAGTCTCGTCTTCGCTCACTTCCACTTCGACTCTTTAAAAATAGTGGGCCAAGTCACGCTGCCTCACTACTCTAAGCCCCCTGTTCCCCATCTCGTTCAGGGTGGTCTGCTTCCTCACGTCCACCCCACTTCTTGCTACCTCTCAAACTCATCTAAAGTCCCACTCTCCCTCACCACGTTAGTCACTCATGAAAGCAGTCTGCCTTAGGCCTCAGTTCCCAGGGTTCCCTCTGCCTGCCACACTTGTGCCAGATGACAGCAGAGTGCTTCAGTGGTGACCACCCTGCCCAGCCCATGCTCACCACAGCACCTCATGGCAGTCATTCCGACCTGCTTTCCAGCCCTATGGCCACCATCAGTTTCTACTTTATGCCTCACTGCATTCAAAACCAAGCTCCTACTACACGATTTGCCATTCTGTTGACCTAGAATAGTGTCTGGCCTTAGTGTGTATAAGGTGTTCAATTAATATTTTTTGACTAAAGGAAGGAATTGAACAAAAAAAACATACATTTTAAAAGAAAATGGGCAAAGAATACTAACAGGACATTTAAATGGCTAATAAGCATGAAATTGTGCTCAACTAATATAACAAAAAATGTAAGGGTTGGGGATGTGGCTCATCTGGCAGAATGATTGCCTAGCATGCACAAGACCCTGTTCAGTCCCCAGCACTGTATAAAACTAGGTGTAGTGAGACACTCACCATAGGCGGAATTTTTTATCCCACAAGCCAGCTCCCAAATAACCACACAGAAATTTATTATTAATTATAAATGACCAGCCAATAGCTTAGGCTTGTTACCAACTAGCCCTTAGAACTTAAATTAACCCATTTCTTATCTACATTTTACCACGTGGTTCGGTACCTTTACTCACTCAGTAAAGCATGCTAATCTTGCTTCTCGCCATGTCTCAGAACACAGCCTCCTTCATCCCAGAGCGCTTTCTCCCTCCCTCTCTCTCATAACCTCTTCCTGCCTAGCTACTGGCCATTTAGCTCTTTATTAAACCAATGAGAGCAACACATCTTCACAGTGTCCAGAAAGACTATTCTACCACAACTCACCTGTAATCCTCATACTTAAGACAGGAGAAGGGGAGTTCAAGTCTTCGTAAAGTACATGGAGTCCAAGGTCTCAAAAAACAAACAGGAGTGGGGGGGTGACGGGTGGCTCAGTGGGTAAAGGCACTAGCCGCACAAGCTGGGCAACCAGAATTCAACCCCAGAAACCCACGTTTTAAAAGTCCTTGTGTGGAGCTGTACCTGTAATCCCAGCACTGCTATCAGGAGACAGTAAACAGAGACAGAGTCACCCAGAAGCCAACAGACAGCTAGCCTGAATTACATGGCACAACAGCAGAACAATGAGAGAGACCCTGTCACCAAGGTGGAAAGCACAAACCAAAAGTTGTCCTCTGCCTCCACAGATCTGCCTTCATGTACACACACACACACACACACACACACACACACACACACACACACACTAAAGAGACAAGGAAAGGCCCTGTCTCAAGGAAAAGATGGCCCAGCAAGGAAGAACACTGACTGTTCTTATAAAGGCTCCGAATTCAGTTCCCAGCACCTTAAAGGTGGCTCACAACCATCTGTAACTTCCGTGCCAGGGGATCCAATACCATCTTCTGACCTCTATGGGCACCAGGTACACACAAGTTACACATATATACATGAAGGCAAAACTGTCCTACATAGAAAATAAAAATAAATCTTTAAAAAAAACTTAAGGTATTGCTTTTATAACACTGACAAACATATCAGTTTTTGTTTTTCTAAGATGGGTGTCACTATATTGCCCAGAATAGCCAGGGCTCAAGTTATCTTCCTGTCTCCACCTAAGTAGCCGAAACTAAAAGCACATATAAACTGATAAATGTAAGCATGGTAGCATTTACTATAAAACTGTTTGTAATACCACTAAAAAAAAACCTATGGCCAAGTCCAAAGGGCCTCCCAAACCACAGAAAGCCACAGTAAAATTTCTGAGTAAGGACTCTGAGTTAGAAATGCAGTCCAGGGAGATACAGGCAGGCATAGAAAGAAAGCCAGTCAGTTGTAAGGAAGGAGAGACTCTGAGAATCCATCCACTAATACACTAGTAAGGGTATAACAGAAGTTAATCCAGCTTACAAGTCGGGGACAAGTTACAGGTCATTCAAACTCATAAACTATATGGTAGTCATAAACTATATGGCTCAGGCCTTAATCCCAGCACTTAGGGAGCAGAGGCAAGCAGATCTCTGAGTTCATGGCCAGCCTGGAGTATATGAGTTCCTGATCAGTAAAGGCTATATAGTGAGACCCTGTCTCAAAAAAGGAAAAGAAAAATAAACAATCTATATGGCAGGTTGGTTTTCCATTATGTTAAAGAGGTAAGCAGAGTTCCAAAGTTTTCATTCCCTTTCTCTTCGGTCTTCAATGTGATACAGAGAGACCACTCATTTATACCTTGCTGGGGGTGGGAGGATCTTAATGCTTGCCTGAGTCAGAAACTGACCCAGTCTGTTTCTGGACTATGGTGACGAAGCCTCTAAGTTATTTCTCCCTACTGGCCTTTACCAATAGCCAACTAAACCCCATGTGAAGGCTCAGTGCTATCTTGTCCCAATTTTTATCCCAAGGAAGGAGGGATTTGGATGCTCCTGCCAACTCTATAGTAATATGGGGCTGGACCTCTCACCGGCCCCTCCCATAGCTGAGTATTTCATAACTCCTAACCAAAGGCTTCCCACAAGTCTCCCCGGGGAACTGGATTTGTTCTCAGCAAACAGACCATAAGCCTGCCTCTCATAAGCTTCATCTTGCTCTTGTCAAGGTCCCACAGAAAGAAGAGCATCATCTGCTTATCTGCTCATCAAATGGTCACAGCCCACCTCAGTTTCTGATCAGAACTTGCTCCTCTGCAGGCCACTCATTGGTCAGACTCTGTGGGCTAGCTCCGGGTGGCCTTTCCCCAAGCTAACAGCTGCAGATTTTGCTGCTTACTCTCTCACCCCTTGATACTGGGCTGGTGCCTACTCCAACTGTGTGAGAGTAAATCAGCTGTGCTAAGCCACCGCCCTCAAGTTCTCCTCAGCTTCAGTTAGGGTCTCACCTCCTAGCAGCCTCCCAAGGAGAGGTCTGGTTCCAGGTTCCCTGCTTTTCTGATACTCCAAAACAGGCTCATAACTACCAAAGTAAAAGAAATGTTATGCCCTTAAACTAACATTCAAAAGCAAAAAAAAAAAAGCAACAAACAAAAACTTAGCTAAAAGTAGGAATACTCCAAAGGACATGTACCACACAGCCAGCATGAGGAACTTTTTAGTAGATGCCCTGTGCTTCGCAGGAGCATGCATGGTCAGGGGATACTCCTGACCTCGACTAAGTCGGGCCGTAAATGCTGCTGCACTCCGCAGTACTATAGCACTCCACCAACACAGCAAAGAATGATCGCGTCCCAAGTATCAACAGAGCCAAAGCTGAAAACCAGTTACAGAGCAAAATGTTTTAACTGGCTAAAAAGGACCAAGAGGCAGGCAGTGCTTCTTCCGCTGTGCTGTGCTGTAAGGTCCAAAGAAGCCTACAAGTACAGAGAGGGGTGATTTGAATGGTAAAATATACATCCATACATCCGAAAAGCAAACGGAAAAGACCTCAGGGAACAATGCCGCTGAGGAGGGCACCGCCACAGAAGGCCCTGTGCCAGCCAGAGCTGCACCCCTAAACCCTGCTTCTTTATTTAAGGGTGATTACCTTGCAAACAAGAACAGAGCAACAGGAGGTGAAAGCCAAGTGGGAGGAGGAGAAAGATCTATGGGCAAAGAATAATCCTGGGGATTCTAGCAGTCTTGAAATGGTTCATTTTGCACATAGTACTAAGAAAGGCAGGCAGTCTCTCCAATACAGCATTTTAGTTAACATCACCAACAAATGCAAAAGACAAACAAAGCCCGCCTCCTAAGTTAAGTTACACAGTGTGTCAAATACTGCTGGGCTTTTCAGTCAAGACCTGGGGGCTGTAATAGTCCCAAGTGAGAATTTTTAGAACATTCTAGGCAGATACATACTGTATGCAAGTGATACAACACCTTAATTAGATTCAACCAGCAGACTGTATTACACTGCGACTCGGAACAATAGTTCTGAGCCAAGATTACAATAAATTTCAAAATCTATAATGTGTGAAATTAAATTCCACAATAATGCATAAAAATCCTAATTTGAATCAATTTTCAACTTGCAAATACATGAAAAACTAAAAAATGAAATTCAGAGTAGAAGAAAGAAAGAATGCACAGTATTAGTAAATAATATTAATTAGGAAAGCCAAATTCTACCAAAGAAGAATTAGATATTTTCTACCTCATTCATGCCGCTGCAAAGGCACTCAATTTGCCAAAAATAAAACCTTGGATTTTACTATTAGCGCAGAACACTTTCATATTATTTTAAGGTAAGTTCCAGTCCCCAAAAGATTTATTCAAGATCTACTAGTGTACTCAAATAAATAAATAAATATACTGATTAAACAATATTAATAATTAATAGTGTTAATGCCACATCTGCCACGTGAATGTGAATCTGCAAAACAGCAAAGGAAAGCAAACAGCATAATAGTCTAAGATTCAGAAAGGCAAAAATACAGAAAATCTCAGTCAAGTCAGTAAATTAAGAATATCATGGACCTAATGTAACTTGGTTTCCACAGACTATGAACCATCACTTATTTTTACAAAAATCTTGGTAGTTTGAATAGGATTCAGCCTACAACTGAATAGGCAAACACTCGGGTAAGCCTGTACTGCTCAGTGTACTTTTCCTGCTATCTTGCTCTTCTATTAACTACAAATAAGTGCGCACACAGCCATTTGTCTATTTCACCACACAGCCTGGCACCAGGACTGTTGACTCTGATGGCCCACTGAACTGCTATTCTTGCAATGGATTTGGGGTTCCTGGAGGAAAACTGAGTAATCTCAACACAGTTAAGATTCTTTTCCTTCAAGCCACCGACCAGGTACATCTGGAACATGTGCTGGATAGCATGTGCTTTGTTTTCTCATCTCTCCAATAACCAACACCAAAAGCATCAAGATGCAGACCTTGTACCTGTTGCCAGCGCTGCTAGGTTTCCACCATGTGTGCTTAACTTCACCACTGCAATGCAAATGGTGCCAGATGGACACTTTGGTCCTTCTTTTGACAACTTGGGCTTCACAAGAGGTCTGAGGATAGCCATGATGGCACCTCCAAAAAATAATGCCAAAAGAGTTCCGTTTTTTTGTGGGGTAGGGAGGAACAGGGTCTCATGCAACCCAGGATGGCCTTAAATTCACTATGTAGCCAAGAATGACCTTGAATTCCTGATACCCCTGCCTCTATCTACCACACACTGGATCATAGGCATATGCCACCACTCCTAATTAATGAAATGCTAAGGATAGAACCCAAGACCTCATGAATGCTAGGCAAGCACTCTACCTAGTAAACTACATCTCCAGTCCTTTTTTGTTTTATTATTTTTTTAAAGACAGGGTCTCATGTAGTCCTGGGTGACCTGAACTCACTACTAGCTGAGAATGGCCTTGAACTCCTGACTCTCGAGTGACCTCCACCTCCTAAGGGCTAGAATTACATGTGCCACCACATGTCCTGCCTATTCAGTTTTTAAACAATTTAGAAATATTAATGGCACAATGCCAACTGTCAGTGGCAGTTATTATTACACGACAGAAGCAGCAGCATTCAAAACTTCAACATAACAGTAAGAAAAACATAAAACAAGAGTCAAGGAATTCAGAGCTTCAGAGAGTTGGAATGGACCCAGGAAATTACTGATTACTGGAACGCTATAACAATACTGATAAACAAAATCAGAACTAGTCAGTGGAAAAGCTGACGCATAACAACACCTAACAGGACAAGGAAAGTGAACTTGGAACCATGGTAAACCAGATCCAGAGGGACGCCTGGCGCTCTGGTCAACAGGCGCGAACATGAGCTTGATGTGGAAGTCGTGTCTTCTTGGTGCCACTGGTTTTGTAGACTACAGAGCTGAGAAATCGTGACTCGTAGTTATGAGGAAGGGCTCTGGGCTCGGGCAGCCATAAGACCCTGAGGAAGTTATTCAAGTCTCTACCTTTGCTTTCTCCACTACAGAAGGAAACATAACAGAAACTGTCTTCTTTAACAAAACCAGGCCAATCAGCACAGCTCCCAGATGCCAAGTGTTATTCTTGTGACAAAGGAGTAAGACATAAACACAGCAAGCATTTTCTTTCTTTTTGGGCAACCATGTGCTAGCTAAACAAAGACATGCAGCCTACATGGCAGAAGGCTCCAACAGGAACAGCGGCAGTAGGAAAACAAAACTTCACTAAGTAACAAGGTGAACCCTAAGAAAAACATACATACACCTGGAAAGGGGAAACAGACAAGATCACTTGACAAAACTGGGAACATGGGGGTTGAGGGGAGTAGGGAGGGCGGAAGGGGAAGACAAGGGGAGAAGGGGAGTGCGGAGGAGAACTTGAGGGAACGGGACAGTCAAGATGAGGGGAGGACAGAGATGAAGAAAGAAAAGAGATATTTTGATTGAGGGAACCATTATGGGGCTAGCAAGAAACCTGGCACTAGAGAAATTCCCAGAAATCCACAAGGATGATCCCAGCTAAGACCCTAAGCAATAGAGGAGAGGGAGCCTGAGCTGGCCTTGCCCTGTAATCAGATTGATGAATATCTTAAATATCACCATAGAACCTTCATCCAGCAACTGATGGAAACAGAGGCAGAGACCCACAGCAGAGCACTGGACTGAGCTCCCAAAGTCCAGCTGAAGAGTGGGAGGAGTGAGAATATGAGCAAAGAGGTCAAGACCAAAATGGGTACACCCACTGAAACAGTTCACCTGAGCTAATGGGAGCTCACCAACTCCAGCTGTGGTGTGGGAGGTCCTTCTGTCTATGTGTTGCTTTTATTGGTTAATGAATAAAGAACTGTTTTGAGTATATGGCAGGGAAGAACAGAACTAGGCAGGGAAAGCTAGGCTGTATGCTGGGAGAAAGAAGGGCGGAGTCAGAGAGACGCCATGGAGTCGCCAGAGACAGATGCTAGGAGACAGATGCTGGTAAGCCACAGCCTCATGGTGATACACAGATTAATAGAAATGGGTTAAATTAATATGTAAGAGTTATCCAATAAGAAGCTAGAGCTGCCGGTAGTGGTGGCGCACGCCGGTAGGATTTGCTGAAGGAGGCAGAGGCAGGAGGATCACGAGTTCGAGGCCAGCCTGGGCTACAAAAAAAAAAAAAGAAAAAAGAAGCTAGAGCTAATGGGCCAAGCAGTGATTTAAATAATATAGTTTTTGTGTGATTATTTCAGGGCTAACCAGCCGGGAATAGCTGGAGGGAAGGGGAGGAGGGGAGGGAGTAGGAACTCAGATTGGTACATAAAATGAAAAAAGATTGTTTTATTTTTTAAAAAATTGATAGATGATAGATAGACAGATGATAAAACTTTTTTAAAAAAAAATAAGAAAAAACAAAACTTCATCAAAAAGTCTAAAGTGCATGTTGTAGGCACAAAGATTTCAGTGCAGCTCCAAAACAGAGAATCCTTTTTCAGTACACCCAGAGAGACTCACAGCTGGCTAGTACAGTTACCTCCAGACTCTCCACATCAGCTCACTAAAAATGTACCATCCTATCTATAAAGTACCAATCCTTGCAAAACAAGTTCAAAAGCACATTAAAAGGATTATATACACCAGGACCATACAGTCGCTATTACAAGGTCTGAGGACTGTTAAACAGATCACATCAAATTAACAAACTATACAAAAGGGAGGAAAACACATTATCATCTAAATTGATACAGAAAAGCATATGGCAAAATTTAACACCACTCCATAAAAGCACCTGACAAAAAAGGAATAGACAAGAACTACCTCAGCATAATGAAAACCTAGGGTTACCATCTTATGCCATAGGAAACCCCGAAAGCTTTCCCTCTAAGACTAAGAGCTGGGTGTGGGGACTCCGCCTATAATCTCAGCACTCAGAACAGACTGTGGCAGAAGGACTGTGGGGATTAAGGCCAACATGGGCTGCAGAGTGAATTCCAGGACAACCTGGGATATAGTATGAGACGTCACCTCAAAATTACAAACCTCAGCTGGATATGGTGGTGTCTGCCTTTCAGCCCAGTACACCGGAGGGAGAGGCAGACAGAGCTCTGTAAGTTTGAGGCCAGCCTGGTATGCACAGCAAGCTAGCCAAACTCTTTCCCAAAAACAAAAAAAAACCCATAAAGTACCCACAAAACAAACAAACAAACCTGGAGCCCGTGAGATGGCTAAGCAAGTAGGGAAAGGTGCTTGCCAAGTCTGACAACTCAAGTTCAATCCCCAGGATTGACACCTTAGAAAAATAATAATTCCACAAATTGTTTTCTGACCTCCACACTTACACAGTGGCATTGCCCCCAAACAAGTATATAACTGTAATTTAAAAATAAAACTTTGAGATCAGCCTAGGCTATATAAAACCATCTATTTATATATATGGGGGGGGAGATAGTTCAGCAGTTAAGAGCACTGGCTGCTCTTCCAGAGGACCTGGGTTCAATCCCCAGCACCCACATGGGGGTTTCACAACTGTCTGTAACTTCAGTTCCAGAGGATCTGACGCCCTCACACAGAAATATATGCAGGTGAAACATAATAAAAAAAATTAAAACATTTATTCAAAACAAAAAACAAAACAACAAAAAACCAAGAGTTGCTAAGTTTCACCACTTCTATTAACTTCCTCTACTAGCCAGAGCAAGTAGGGAACCAAGAAGTAAAACCTTTCCATGATTCAAACTGAAGAGACACATAAAGCAAAGACCCCCTCTCTCCTAATTTTCTTCCACAGACTGCAGCAGCCATCAGCTTTTAGTATTTCCTGCCATGGAAAAAAATAAAAACGCTGGGCTTTGCTGTTTTTCAGACTGACAATATGCTTTTTCAATTAGCACTGTATCTTTTAAATTTTTATTTTGGGGAAAGCACTTGCCATGGTGTTTAATTTATGAGTCAGAAGACAACTTCGACAACTTTCAGGGGTCAGTTCTCTGCTTCCCTTGGAGACTCCAGGAAGCACTTCTTACTGCCAAACCATATTGCCAGTCCACTTAGCAACATAACCTAAATATTATTTTATTATCAATATTTGACGAGATCCTTCATTCTCCCCTCCACACACCCCCAGACAGGGTTTCTCTGTGTAGCCCTAGCTGTCCTGGAACTAACTCTGTAGACCAGGCTGGCCTCAAACTCACAGAGATCTGCCTGCCTCTGCCTCCTGAGTGCTGGGATTAAAGACATGCGCCACCATCACCCAGCTCTTTTCTAAAACTATAGATGTTCTACTATTAACATTACTGTAATTTAACAAGAATGTTTTGGGAAGGGAAGGGAAGAAAGGAAGAAAAAAGGAAAGCACTAAGAATTAATAAGATGGCCAGTGTTACAGTTTGGCTATAAAGTGCATTAAAGGCTTGGTCTGCACCTGGCAGTGCTACTTCGCGAGGTTCTGGAAACATTATAAGTTGGGACATAACTGGAGGAAGTGATGTTAGCTTCAACTGTCTACTTGACATAACCTAGAATCACTTAGAAAGTCTCCCCATGAAAGACTGTCTACACTGTCTCCATGAGGGCCTGTGAACATATTTGTAGAGGATTTTAATTAAAATTAACTGATGGGGAAAAACCCAGCCCAGCGGGCAGCACCATTCCTTAGGCAGAGTCTTGAACTGTGGGAAATTCAAGCTGGGTATAAGCAAGCAAGTGAGCAAATATGCATTCATTTATTTCTCTCTGCTCTTAGAGAGATGTGATGTGACTGTCTCACGCTCCTGTGATGGCATCACCATAACAACAGGCTATAATCTGAAACTGTGAGGTCACCCTTTCCCCAAGTTGCTTTTGTCAAGATATTTCATCACAGCGACAGAAACAAAACTAGGAAAGTGGGTGTACCTTTCTTCTGGTAACTCCACTCTGCTTCCTGTCCATGCTGTGAACTACTAAACTATCTTCACCTGACCATGAAAGATAAAACATGAAACTGAACAAAATACATTTCTTCTATATAAATTGCTATGTCATGCATTTTGCCACAGTTTAAAAGAGTCTTCAGGGACTGGAGAGATGCCTCAGATGTTAAGAGCACTGACTGCTCTTGCAAAGGACCCGGGGTTCAATTGCTAGCACCCACATGACAGCTCACAACTATCTGTAATTCCATGCCAGGGGACACAAGACCCATAGCAAAACACCAATGCACATAAAATAAAAAGTTTGCAGAATCGGTGTAGGCAAAGCTTGAAATGTTACAAGGAGAGTTTTGTTTTGATGAGAAACCTCCTTTAGCCAATAACCTTTAAGAGGCTGGACCAGGTTAGGGCATGACCTTTTGGGTACCCAGAGAAAAACTGCTGGCCCGCCCAGGGCTCATCCTCTCTCTCTCTGGTTCCTGTATTACACACCTGAGGATGGACTTCTTGTTCCTGTTCCGTTTGCCCCTCACGGAAATCTTTTGGAGTTAGCTTGGGATTCTTTGACTCGTGTCCTCTCCTCCCTTTCCAGCAACACTGGTTTGGTTTTGTTTTTTGTGAGTTAATGTGTTTTACTGGAGTTACAGGAATATGGACTTGCGGTATCGTTTAGGACAGGAAATGATCCAAACACAGCTAAATTAGCAAAAGCCCAATGCAACATGGGAGACAGCTCTTGAAACCTAAAAGCCTAGCGCACACTGCACAACTGGCAGAAGCCCACCATGTCCTTCCCAGGTGGTACACTTGGCTTGAACCACTTCTGCAAGAAGAGTTTAATGAGGGACCGGAGGAGTTCAGAAAGGAAGAATGTCAGTATTAACACAGACCAAGAAGGACAGATTCCTGGGGCTGAAGACCTCCAAGAAGAGACTCTACAAGAAGCAATACTACTGGTCATTCATGTTCAGTTCTGGCAAAGGACTTGCCTATGTTTTTTCTATATCCCTAGACTGATGAGACTGAATTTAAAAGGAATAGTCTAATCAAAGATATTTCAAAATAGCACAGCATCCAAGCTGTAGCATGGTCACTCTTGGCTGGTACTCGCCAGTTTAATAGCGAGAAACAGGAGCAAAAGCAGGGTAGAGGGATTTAGAAAATGCACAGTTTAGCCAGAAATGGAGCATTTGAAGCTGTAGACAAGGACGGCATGAATATTAAGAGATTGGTACTATTGCTGGGAGGTGGTGGCACACGCCTTTAATCCCAGCAATCAGGAAGCAGAGACAGGTAGATCTCAAGAGCTAGTTCCAGGACAGCTAGGGCTGTTACACAGATAAACCCTATCTCTTATACAGAGAAACCCTGTCGAGAGAGAGAGAGAGAGAGAGAGAGAGAGAGAGAGAGAGAGAGAGAAATATGCTCTAGACAGGTCATCCAGTACTTTTTTTATATATGCATTAGTGTTTTTGTCTGTCTGCATGTCTGTGTGAGGCTGTTGGATCCCCTGGAATTGGTAACTACAGACAGTTGTGAACTGCCATATAGGTGCTGGGAATTGAACCTGGGTCCTTTGCAAGAGCAGCCAATGCTCTTAACTGCAAAGACATCTCTCCAGCCCCCACCCAGTACTTTTTAAGAGGATAAAAGACATTTCCCCACCCTTTCCTTCTTAACACTTGTGCTGCCCAATCTCTTACCTGAATCTCTACCATATCCCCCACCCTGGTTCTTTCTCTGGGTGGTTAAGAGCACTTACTGCTCTTCCGAAGGTTTGGTTCCCAACCCCCATGTCAAGGGGCTCACAACTGCCTGTAACTCCAGTTCTCGGGGATCTGACGCTGTCTTCTGGCCTCTGCAGGCACCTAAACTCACATGCATAGATTCACACATATACACATAATTTAACAAAATAAATATTTTAAAACTAAATTAAGTCATGTCCTCTGACCTCCGCAATGCCTGCTAATGCACACCCACAGGCCCATACACAGACATCACATAAGCATGCACACACACATGCACACGCACACACAAAATCATCATCATTACAAATGTTTGCTATTGTTTTGTTTCGAGACATGGATTCTCTGTACAGCCCTGGCTGTCCTGGAACTTGCTCTATAGACCAGGCTGGTCTCAAACCCACAGAGATCCGCCGGTCTCTGCTTCCCAAGTACTCGGATTAAATGCCACCACTGCCAAGCATTACTTTTTTTTTCTTTTGGGTTTTTTGAGGCAAGGTCTCTCTGTGTAGCTCTGGCTACACACTTGGAACTCACTCTGTAGAACAGGCTGGCCTTGAACTCAGACATTCACCTGCCTCTGCCTCCCAAGTACTGGGATTAAAGGCCTGTGCCACCACCTCAAGTCATCAATTACAAATTCTAAAAAGATAAAAAGACACATTAATCTTTGAACAATTTTAAGTCTTAGACAAAACACCAGCCCAATTTAGAAATTTGTTAATACAGCTAATGTTTAGTGCACAGTATTCAACGCTTTCCATAAGCTAACTCACTAAATCCTTAGAGCCCTATGCTATAGGTATATTTTACAGAAGAAACTAAGATACAAAGAAGTTAATTTGTCAAAGCCCACAGCCAGAGCACTCTAATTTTAAAAATGCCACCTGGCCCAGATGTCCTAAGAGCTGAAATCAACATTTCCTCAAGTACCCTAGATGACTATGACATGCAGCCAGCATCATGACCTGCTCTTCGAAGCATATCTCCAAAGGCTCCTCCCACCACGAGGAGATCACACCATGCAGCCAAGGAGTTAACAAGTATCAAAGGCAGAAGACCAAGATTCTTGGCACAAGTATGACTCCTATGATTGTCTACAGCTGTATACAGTCTTGGCACAAGTATGACTCCTATGATTGTCTACAGCTGTGCACAGTCTTTTTGGAACTTTTGGGAGGTGAGAGCTGGGCTGGAAAGTGGGAAGACAGACTCCCCTAGAATTCTGGGGGGGGGTAAGATTATGCACTATACCAGTTAGCAGATTCAGTCAGTTCATCTTTGGAAAATCAGTTTGCTCCCTTGGCATCAAGTTCCTAAAACAATACTAGACAGACTAAGGCTGCACTGTCAACCCTACTCTGAATGTACTGCTAACCCAGGGTGACACAGCTCTGGCAGGAAGTGCAGGAGCCAAAGCCACAGCTGAGAGCCTTAGAGAAAGCTTAAGGGGTGGGTGGAAGTAAGACTGTGCGGTGACACCAGCACGCTCCGGGAGGCTGGCCCTCAGTTCCATGCCCATTGCTCTTCTTTCCCAAGAAGGAAAAATGCAGACATGCTGCCAAGGCAGTGGCAATGGCTACTGTCATCTCTCTGCTGATGAGCAACCCCACAGGATTAGAGCTGTTCAGCCTTCAAGGAGTCGAATCCCTACAACTGTATCTCTTCGAAAAATTATTCTTAGTTGTGTAGACATCAATTCTAAAGAGTCTTTTACAACTTAGAAGAGAAGAAAAATTACTGATTTAAAAAAAAAATGAAGATTAAACCCAGAGCCCTTAGATTTGACATTCCAGTGAGTCACAAGCCAACTAGGACTGGCATTTCAATTCTGTTGACTTGGGGGTCTCTCCTTACATAAAGGATGGACTCCATGGTCCATCCAAAAACTTCTCAACATTCCTCCCCACATTTCTCCCATCACTAGGCACTTGCTATACTGGCCACTCTATCAGAAAAGCACTTTTGATAAACACACTGTCCAATTCTTACTTCTAGGATTTCTACCAAATTCTTCCTCAGCTGCTGCTGCTTTTACCTATACCCCATTCTTCTACGGCATTCTTTGCCCTTTCCTTTATTAGACAGCCTTGTGGTTGACTCCAACAAGAAAAGATCCTAGCAGACAGTCATTGAGTTTCATCCCGTCTATATCTTGCTTCCATAAACAGACACGTGCATGAGCACAAATATGAACATATACATGTACTCACATACACATAGACACACATAACCCTTACCAGGAAAAGAACCTTATGTATTTCTTTCATTTTGCAGCAGCCCAAATATGGAACACTTTCAGCCTGTATTTTATTAAATGTTTTAGTGTGTGCAGGATATATATGTGTGTGTGTGCGTGTGTGTGTGTATGTATTAAACATGTACTTTGGTAAGTTTTCAAAAACCAAATACCAAAAGAGTGACTGGCATCCAGATCAAGAAAAAGCAGCCATTCAGGACAATGGTGGCGCACACCTTTAATCGCAGCACGTGGGAGGCAAAGGCAGGAGGATGAGGTCAACCTAGTCTACATAGTGAATTCCAGGACAGTCAGGGGTTCCCAGAGAAAGCCTGTCTCAGAAAATTAAAAAAAAAAAAAAAGAAGGAAGGAAGGAAAGAAGGAGGGAAAAGCAGCCTCCAACTCCATTTCTTTTAACCATGGCCAAATAATACCTATAGTCTTAACTTCTAACAGCCTGGAATATATCTGTCTTTTGGTACTTTTATCCATGGAAGCATACAATAAGCAGAGCAGACAGCTTTTATTCTGAAATTCTGTACCCATACTACTCACCATAATCTTCTTGTACAAAGCCATGACATTATCATCATCAAACGGTAGAAATCCACACATAAGCACATACAAGAGGATGCCCATGCTCCAAACATCTGCCTAAGAGGGAGAAAAATAGCATTAAAATACATTTCAAAAAGAATCACAGAATCTTCACAAAGCTGGAAAAGAACCAAGAACCGGCCAATTCAACTTGCTCATTCTACAGTCAGTGAACACGAAGCCTAGAAAGGAAGATTTATCCAAAGTCACTGACTCAGTGGAAGGCCTCCTGCCTTTCAATTCAGTACAGTCCTGTAGCCACATGCTAGAACTGAATAGAAAATAACTCCTAACTGGTTGGAAACAGAGCCATGATAAGGAAACGAAGCCAGGTCTCTAATTCTCAAAGACAGTTTTAAGGCTACCAGGGGCTTAGGTTACATATGAAGATTATGTAAACATGTAGAGAGGTGTCAAAAACAGTCTGAAAACTTCCTGGCCATCTGCAAATGTAATTACGCTGTGCTGTAAAATCCTTTGTACATAGAGAGATCTTAATAAAACTCAGTGGTTGACTTTTCAAACATGTAGGCTAGAAATTAGCCTGCCAGCACCACAGAACTACAAATCCTAAACTCCAGAAGGAAGTTTACATTGCTCTCAGACATCCTTGAGTCTCATGAGTCCTAAGCAGTAACTATTTATTCAAGCAGTACTTGGCTTTGACCAATAATGTCACATTATTAGTCACAGCTCCTATGGTGGCTAATCTTGGTTGATAAACTTGACTACATCTGGAAACGCTAAAACCAAGGTGCTGTTGCGTGATCAGATACTGGAGGTGGGGAGACCCAGCCTAAGTATGGAGCACACCTGCTAGTCGCGGCCTACATAGAAAGGCGTGGGAGAAGGAAGCTTTTGCTTTTTGCTGCTCACCCTCACTCACACTGACAAAGGTGTCAATCCTGTTGCTGTGACTGTTATTCTATCCAGTATCGTCAGGATTCCAACACAGTTCTCAGACTCCAGCACCCACCAGACTGAGACTGCAAAGACACCCAGCCTCATAGACCGGACAACTACTAGATTCTTGGCCTTTCTGTTGTGAGACAGCCATTATTGGAGTACAAGGATTATAATCTATATATCAATCTAATAAGTCCATATTGGTTTTTTCCCACTTTGTCAGTTCTGTTCCTTTAGAGAATTCTACCACTGTTCACTTGCTGGGGAAGTAGTCCAGTGATAGAGTGCCTAAAGTGAGTCATAGTTTTCATCATCTTAGAAACCTGTAAGAAATAAGGACTGCAAGTAAAACCGACCTAGGCAGCATCATGTATCTAGGTAGTACATATGCACTAGATAACCGGTAACCTAGACCTGTCCACTGAATCACAGCAGACAGGACTCCGTGACAATGCTGATGTGAACAGTCTGCCTGTCAAGTCAACTAGTGATCTGTGCGGCAAGCTGTGGAGATCAGAAGTTAGCATGTATGCCTGAGAAGTGTCAGACATTTCGTTTATTAAGTTGAGGCAATTCAGAAAGTGAACACAGCCTTTTCAAATACCAGGAGTGATCAAAACAGATTGTCTGAAACTAAAAGATGAAAAAAAGTACAGGAATGTTTCCATAAAAATCTACCATAGCCTACTGGAAAGAAACTAGACTTTCCAGTTAACTTAATCAGGCATCTCCTGTTTCAAATTAGGTAAGAGAACACACTAATTAACTAAAATCATAAGCAAAAACAAATGTAAATAAGCCTATCAATTGACAAGTAAAATAAAATAACTGGATGAAGAAAAAACTCTGAAACATTTCCTATGAGAGATTTGTGAAAAGCTTTAGAAACCCTACCATGGGACACGTCCTAGGCAGGACAAACATCAGAATTACCTCAATTGTTTACTTTAAAATGAAGCATTATGCCAGGCAGACACTTTTAATCCCAGCACTCTGAAGGCAAAGGCAGGCAGATCTGTAAGTTTGAGGCCAGCCTGGTCTACAAGAGCTAGTTCCCAGCACCACATAAACTGAATCTGGTGGCACACGTCAGTTATCCCAACACTTGTGAGATAAAGACAAGATCAGAAGTTCAAGGTCATCCTCGGATACATAGTGTGAGCTATATGATACCCTGTTTCACAAACAAGTTGGGCATTTTGGTACACACCTTTATTCACAGCATTCAGGAGGCAGAAGCAGGGGATCTCTGTGAGACCAGTTTGATTTACATAGTGAGTTTCAAGCCAACTAGAACTACATCGTGATATCCTGTGTGTGTATGTGATGTGTGTGTGTGTGTGTGTGTGTGTGTGTGTTGTTGGGTGGGGTGTAAGGAAAAGGAAGAAAGCCTAAAAGTTTTCCAGATTTCAAAAGAGTTCAAGAGGGCCAGCAAGATGAATCAGCAGGTAAAGAAGCATGCTGTCAAGCTAACATCATAAATTCAATCCCCGGGACCCTCATAGTGGAAGGAGAAAGAGAAAACCAACTCCCATAAACTGTCCTCTGGCCTTCATCTGCATGCACAGTATGTATGTACATATATATATATACACATACATGTAAACAGAATAAAGCTATAAAGAGCATCACTGGGACAAACACACACTTTACAGGGGTCTGCAGCATAGTGACTCACATCTGTACTTTCAGCACTTTCAGGGGAGGATGAGGCAAGAACACCCAAAAATTCAAGGCTAACCTGATCTACATAGTGAGTTCCAGACCAGCATAGGAGACAAAATGGGTTTGGCTCTGTGAATAATTACCTTCCAGACAGGCATGAAGATGGGAGTTTAGATCCCCAAAGCCATATAAAAGCCAGGTAGTGTGACTTCCAAGCCTAGCGAAAGTCAGCAAGGAATTCCCTTGTCACGCTGGATACCAAAACTAGCTGGAATTGGCCAACTACAGAGTTCAGTAAGAGAATCTGCCTCAGTAATGTAGAAGCTATCAACCTGACATCTACTTCAGATTTATGCACACAAATGCATGTACAGCTATAAACACACATGTGAATATATGCATACACACACCGAAAAGAAAAAGTTCTTCTCAGGAAGCTGAGGCAGGAAGACCTCAGGTTGGACATTCAGCTTTCCAACTGAAAATGCAAGACCTTGTCTCAAAATTTAAAAACAAACAACAAAAACTAAAGGGGTTGGGACTCAGGTCAGTGGCAGTGTTAACATATTCAAGGCCCTAAATTCAATCTCCAGTACACTATAAAAAGGAAAGGTCCCTCCTGACACATACATGAAGCTACGGGCAGCACTCCAGTTACTGCCCAGGCTGCTGCCCTCCCCTCATGCAGCAGACTCAATAAACCATCCTCCCAAAATAAATACATATTTTCTCTGCCACTTCCTAAACAAATAAATGGATGAATGAATAAGTAAATAAATAAGTATTTTCCCTGTCACTGCCAAGTCTCCCAGAGGCAGGGACTCAGTGCATTCAAGATTCAGCTTCACCTAACCCCACCACCATGGCCAAAAAGGCACTGCTGTGGATGGCTTTACAAGAGATGTTTACGACCACTCTCATCCATGAAAGCCCAGCACGTGAATTCACGGAACTGTCAAAGCCTTAGACAAGCTCTAAGCTCATCTCTGTGTGTCTGTTTCCAATTGTGATAAGCCTGTGTATGTCAAGACGACGAAGGCTCTTTATGATGAACACCAAATCAACCTAAGTTACTGAAAGCAAGAAACTAAATGAATGCAACTATGATACCCCATAAAGCTATATAGTGGGTAAGGACTACAGCAAAGAATCTCAGGCCAAGAGGCCATGAAGAGCACTTCAAATACAAGAAATGAACAAATTAAAAATTTGGTTCATTTAAAATAAAAGAACAAACAAAACAGGACTGGCAAGATGACTTCACAGGTAAAGGCACCTGCTACCAAGACTGACAAGCTGAGTTCAATGCCTGGAACCCAAATAGTAAGAGGACAGAACTAACTGCTGAAAGTTATCCTCCGACCTCCATATGTACACTGTGACATTCGCTGCCCCAATGTACACACAAAATAGATATAGTAAAGAATTTTTTAAAAGAGACAATATATTAAAAATAATAAAATGTACATAGTTATAAAGAGATATGATGCTCAGTTTACATTCATATGGTTTAAAAAAGGATCTGCATAATATGTATGTTCTAAGAATAAAGTAAATAAAGGAAAATGTAAATAAATACAAATTTAAATAAAAATATACCAAAGTTCTTAATTCTATTTTTGTACAATACTTTAAATTTGAGATGAAAATGAATTCACTAAAAATATACAAAATCCCATCTACCCCTGTTCCAAATTAAGCAAGCTGGTATTTCCAAAGTCCTCCCACATAGCACTTCCCCAGAGATGCTCCACAGGAAGGTGGGTTCTGCAGGTAAAGAAAGCTGGGACCAGCTCGCACCTGTGCTGTTTCCCCTCCAAAGGTCCCTGCTATACAAGAGTGTATGCAAGAGAGGAGCCCAGCAACTCCTGAACTTATGAAAAGCCATGTTTTATTTCTTTATAACACTAATGCCAGCAACACCTAAGCTCCAGAGAATAAGAGGGGCTGCCTAACTAGGGAAGGATCGAGTGAAAAGGAGGCAAAGCCAGGCTTTCTGAGCAAGGACGTGTGACAGGACCGCTGGCCTCAGGTGTCAGCTACACTTGAAGGACAGTTTTGTTTTTCGTCTGTACTAATAAACGCCTTTGAAAACTGGGTGTGCCACCATAGCCTTGGGCCATACATAGCCTACCCTGCCTCAAACTACAGCACACTTTATACAAAAAAGCAACTATAACGAGGATGACAGAAAAAGTCCCCAAATTCACCAGGAACAATTACCTCTGATCCAAGATACGATTTGCCTTGTATTAGTTCAGGTGCTGCATAAGCAAGACTCCCACAGCATGTCTGTAGATGGTAGTCCTTGTTGCCCTACCATAACATAAAAGTGAAACTTATTAGTTATGGCCCCTACGAATAGTAAGTCTCAAATTAGGCATGATGTGTACATTTGTAAACAGAGGACCAGGAGTTCAAGGCCAGAATCAACTACATAGAAAGCTTGAGGTCAGTCTGGGTTAGATGAGACCCTGTCTCAAAAAAACAAAAATAAACATTAAAAACATTAAACTTTGACAAAATCTCCCTTTTGAATTCAAAGAAAGGCTAGATGAAGAACCATCCCATGCCAGGTATGGTGGCACACATCTTCAATACCAGCACTTAGGAGGCAGAGGCAGGCAGATCTCTGAGTCTGAGACCAGCCTAGGCCTGGTCTACAGAGTAAGTTCCAGGACAGTCAAGGTTACACAGAGAAATCTTGTCACAAAAAAAACCAAAACAAACAAATAAACAAAAAACTATTCCAAATAATCAAAAGCTTTCTGCAAATGCTCTTTGTATATATGCACATGCACATATGCCAACTGTGATTCTCTGGATTTTCAATACCACTCAACCTCACGTGAACAAGACCTTTTTCCCCTTAGTTAAGTCAAATCAAGTCCATAGTTCCCCTAGGTATTTATTTGCATAGTAATAAACCTCACATCCATCCAAGCACCCATGATTTCCTACCCCCAAGTATTCAAGGAATACCCACCAAATTCAAGTCCCTATCTTTAACATCTAATCTTTATAAATGCAGAACAACTTCCTTTTTGTTCACAGGAAGAAACAACTGGTGAGTAGGAGACGCACTGTTAATATCTATCGCTCAGACTCTGTGGTAAGACAAATCACCGCCTTAACTGGTGCTCTGTCAGCCTCCTCTGCTCTCCCATAGAGGCACAGGCCTTGTGAAAATGAAGCTGCTGCTGCACTCCTGTGCTGAGCCCTACAGGGGCAAAGGCCTAGAAACCTTAAGATTTTGTTTACAAATGAAACACCCAGAAGTGGGAGCCCCACGGAGGCTGAGGCCATCCTTCCCACCACCCCCATTTTCTTAGATGGTGTCTTTGTGAGTTGGATCTGTAGGGGTCATTAAAAAAAAGCTAATGGAGTCTTCCACAAACATCCCCACCCACCTCCTACAGAGAATGCAACTTCTCTGTCAAAGGATGATCTTTATATGCTTTATGTCTGTAAAAAAAAAAAAAATACTGCCTCCCAAATCATCTGCTTCCCAGACACAAGCCTCCACTGGTAATCTCAGAATAGACATCAGTGGGAGAAGAGAGAACCAGACATTCAAAACTGAGGAGGCAAAATCTGCTTCCCCTTGCTAATGCTGAGGGGCAGGAAATCATCATGGGACTACAAAGGCCTGAGAGAAGCCTGCAATTTCAACATTCTTAATGAGTGTAGACAGCTCATTTTAGCAATGGAGTGCCATCATTAGAGAACCCGGACGGAAGCCTCCAACAAGCAGCCACACAGGAGACCTGCTATAGACAGCAGAGCGGAGAAGTTCAAAGTCACCTCAAAGAAGTTATGCTAGAGAACACCAGGACTTATCTATGGAATGCAAATTAGGGCATTTCAAGTGGAATAAATATAGAAGCCCATGGCCATCCATGCCCCCTCTTCTTTCACAAGGAAAGGGGAATCATCTCAGAGTGTAACCAATCCTTAGTTATACAACTATCTGTGTAATAAAGACTAGATACACACCAAATACCCAGCGTCTACACAAATGAACAAAGGCAGCACCTAGTGGCAACATACTCAAACTGCAAACACATGATTTAGTATTCATAGTACCTGGCATTACAACTGTCCCCTGTGGGGACAAATCCTAGACAGTGGTGGCTCACAATCTTAACTCCATCTCAGAATTATCTAGCAAACTTATAAAACTACCAGTGCTGAGGATAAAATTTTCAAAATTGATGTAACTAAGTTCAATAAAGATTAAGTGAAAGTCAGTGCAATATAACACCAACAGATACACTTATAGACAGACATACGCGTATTTTTATTTTTGCACTTACCTTCGGTTTTGCACAGAGACCAAAGTCAATCAGTTTTAATTTATGATACTCATCAAACAATAAATTTTCCTGGGAAAACAAAGATATTTTGATAACTATATTCTGATTTCCTTATATCACATCCCACCTTTAACCATTTCTAAAACTGATTTAGTTGTTTTAATTTGAAGCTGAGATCCAATATAAGTTAAATCACTGAAACCTAATGAAAAGATTAGAAAAAAATAGAGCTGGGGATAAGTGCACACCTTTGACCCTAATACTCAGGAGGCAGAGCAAGGAGATCTGTTTGAGGCCAGCCTGGTCTAAGTAGTGAGCTCCAGGCCAGCTAGGGCTACATAGTGAGACCCTGTTTCCACCACCACCATTACCCATTACCACCACACACACACACAGAGAGAGAGAGAGAGAAAGAGAGAGAGAGGAAGAGAGAGAGAGAGAGGAAGAGGGGCGGGGTGGGAAGGGGCAGGAAGGGGAGGGGAGGGGAGGGAAGGGAAGGGAGGGAAGGGAAGAAGAGAGAAGACTGGGAACTGGAGATGGTGCTCAGAGAAAGAGCACTTTCCCAGCATGCCTGAGGTCCTAGAACCACAAAAAGAATGAAAAAAAGAGAGGCCTAGGGAGTAGGTGAAGTGCTTACTCTGCAAACATGAGGAAGCTAAATTCAGACACCCAGCATTCATGTAAAAAGCCAGGCATGAAAACACACACCTCTCCAATCCCAGCACTGGGGAGGCGAAGAGAGGAGTATCCTGAGGCTTACTGTCCAGACAGTCTAGCCAAAATAGCAAGCTCTGGGCTCAGTAAGAGATCGTTTCAAAGAATAAGATAAAGGAGGAAAAACCATTCCTCCTTAGTACACTGAGGCCAATTACAAGTGAAGACAATTTCTGCCAAAGGCAAGTTTAACACTAAACAGAGCTCAGACTGAAGTCTGAGGTATTAAACACATGAAAAGGTGGTAACACTGCCACAGACCTACTCCAGGTCCCTGACCCTGTATGACGAAGCTACATTTAAATATATATATATACACACACTCAGTATCACTGACATTAGAACCTAAAGACTAGAGAAGACTGCTCACATTTTTCATCAGCCCTTTAAAATTAGAATCTGTCAATCCTACTGAATTGCTCCCTTTTGGAGAGAAATGGTTTGAAATTAAAGGAATATAATCTCAGCTTTTTAGGTTGCTAAAACAGGAGTATCTCAAACTGGACCAGCCCAGGCTATATAGATAGATGTTGTCTCAAACAAAAACAGAACACTGAATGGAAAATACCCAATAGCACATCTTTCTGAGGGATAAAATCTTGATTCCAAGGGCATCCAATGTCACATACAACTGACAGGTGAGAGAATGTTAAGAAAGAAAAAGGAATGTGACAGATTCTGACCAAACAAAATGACTAATGAGCAAAACTGGTAGGTTTTTTAACAGAACACATGGACATCTGGAAATAAGACGCAGACCACGCTCGACTCTCAGGTGAGCATTTGTGGCAGAGCCACTTACTGGTTTGAGGTCCCTGTGGGCATAGCCCTGGCTGTGCACGTAAGCAACTGCAGACAGGATCTGACGGAAGACGACTCGGGTCTCCTCTTCTGACAGGCGATCCTGGGAGATGATGTAGTCAAATAGTTCTCCTCCTGGACAGTACTTCAACAGCAACATCACACAGTTACAGCTGACAGAATCACTTCCCAGCAATGGAAAGTAAAAACCACACTGAAGTCATTATTAGCTCAACTTTAAGGCAAGGGAACTGAGTGAGCATATCTAAAACTACACTCTCAGGATCCAACAATGCAGTAATTATTCCAGGAAGGTGAACAATAATTCTTCCCTTGAGCAGTTTTATTAGCAATAAACAGAAGTCAAACCAACTACCATTGTGATTTTCAAAAGCTCACTCAGGGCTTTATATTTTTATAACAAAGTATTAAAACTCATTCTCAAGTTAACGTACTCACATTTAGTACAGTCATCTAAAATCAAAATTGAAAAGCAGCAGTAATTACTGTTTCTTCAGTAATTATTGCTGGTCACTGTCCAAAGACAAGCGATTTTCAATCTCTCACAAAGAGCCCGTTAGGGGCCAAGAGGATGGCTCTATGGGTAGTGCATGCTGAACAAGCTTAAGGACCTGAGTTCAGATCCCTAAGCACCCACGTAAAAGCCTGCAGCTGGCAACACACATCTGAAGCCCCAGCACCAAGGAGGTAACGAGGAGATCCTAGAGCTCCCAGTCAGCCAGCCTACCCTAAACAGTAAGCTCCAGGTTCAGTGAGAGGCCCTGTCTTAACAAGGGAAAGAACAATATAAAAAGACACTCTTTAGTTTCCACATGGACATATGCAAGCACACATACTCACAGGTGTCTGACACATATGCATACACACCACACCACACACACACATAAATGTAGGAGACATACAACAAGTAATAAAGAGGAAGGGCTTACAAAGTCCCCTCTCTAGGATTTATACGGTTAATGATTGATAAGAAAGGAGAAACGTTTTCTTTAGTGATGTAGCCACTGGTAAGGCACCCACACTCTTATTTGCAACCCTCAAAAAATTCACTGGGTTATCAAAAGAAAAAAAAAAGGCGTAGAAGCGGGGATAGTTGAGAAGAGGAAGGGGACCAGTGATAACAGAGAGAAGGTAACAGGGGATTAATATGGTCAAAAAACATTATATAAGGGGCTGGAGAGATGGTTGAGAGGTTAAAAGCACTGGCTGCTCTTGCAGACGACCTAAGTTCATTTCTCAGTACCTACATGGCAGCTCAAAGCCATCTATAACTCTAGCCCCAGGGGATCCAACACAGTTTGTAGCCTCCATAGGCACCAGATACACACGGTACACAGACAGACATGCAGGCAAAATATTCAAACGTAAATACATTTTATATACATAAATATATATGCATTAAATGTCACAGTGGAACATATGTATAGTAATATATACTAGTAAGAGGCACAAAAAGAGCCAGAGAGATGGCTTTGATCCCAGGAACCTACACGAAGGTGGAAGAACCATTAAGTCATTTAAGGGTTAGCTTTACCAACTTAAGCAGCCTAGAGTCAACTGGGAGGAGTCTCAGTGAGGACTGTCTCTACTAGGTTGGCCTGTGCCCATGTCTGTGGCAGACTATCTTTATTAAGTTCACTGATGTGGGAAGTCCACTCTGGGTGGCACTACTCCCTAGTCAGGGGTCTTGAGCTGTATAAGACTGGGGAAGTCAAGCTGAGCACAAGCAGACAAGCAAGCATTTCCTTCTTTCCCTCTGCTCTGTTAAGTCTGTGCTGCAAGGACTTCCCAGGACCCTGGACTGTGGCTAACCCATGCAGGGAGCCATAGGCACAAACGCCATTACAAGATGAAGCTTGCATCCTCGCAGTTTGGAGGTAAACAATTCCATATTTGGCAATGCTTCCGGACTGAGCGTCCAGGCGCTTCCCGCATGCGCAATAACCTAGGTGTCCCTAACCAATCCCGAGGACTCTGGTGCCAGCGGGCACATAGCAGCCAATCGCGTCACATCTCCCTATATAAGCAGCCGCCATTTTAGACCTCGCTCTCTCTCGCCTCCCGCTCTTTCCTCAACCAAGAGCTCTCCAATAAAGCGTGATCTGAGAAGAATCCTGAGTGTGGCTGTTTTTTCCGCTGGTCGGGAGTCAGCCAGAAACCCATCTCCTCTGAGCTACTTCTTATGAGGACTATTTTATCATGTCAATAGAGATGAAACTAGAGCAAACATTAGTACTAATTTTTCAGGTAACAAGATGTAATTCTCTCTCAACTACTGAAAAAGCAAGCAAACACTTTAGTCTGCCTGGGACCCACCACTAACCTCAAGAACCATGAATATTTTGTTTTTAGTCTCCAGCACATGGTAGAGCTGACATATATGCTGATGTCTCAGATTCTTCAGGGCATCGATCTCAGTTTTGACTCGGGGTAAATCACTCTGTTTGACAAAACAGCAGCTCAGATAAGCAACAAATTTCTTGGCAAGTGTTCCAAGCATCAATATCAACAGTTTTAACAGGAAGAAGGAAAAGCTATCAATAGCTCTAAAACATGCTGCTCAAAACTAAAGAAAAACATTACAAAATTAGTGCTCTGAGGATTTTATGAAGGCAAGCTCAATGTGAATGACATTTTGTCAGTCTAAATGAGTGGAGATTAGCAAAGTCCACACTTAGGAGTGCCTAAGGACTCAAAGAGGACCCACACTGAGCATTGTGGCACTGCTCAATAAGCCGAGGCACGGGCGGGACAGAGGAGGAAGCCCACAGCGGAGGCACGGGCGGGACAGAGGAGGAAGCCCACAGCGGAGGCATGCTCTGCTTCCTGGCTTCCACTGAGGCACACGCTCAAACCATCCTAACAGTCAACCTCACCTCTGGCCCAAAGCAGTGGATCCTGGACGCAAACCACGAGACAAAACTCAATCTTGCCCCCTTTTAAATTGTTCCTCTCAAGGATTTATCACAGTGACAAAAAGCAAACTAACAGAGTCGGTCAAGAGCACAATCAATGCCCAGCAATCCTGAAAGAGTCTGGACTACTGTAGAAGGTGGCCATGCTGAACAAACCAAGTACAGAAACACCCACTAGCAGGCCTGGATACAATCCTAGCAGTCAGAAGGCTTGGGGAGGACTGAAAACCTGAGGCCAACCTGGGTTACAAAGTGAGCTATAGGTCAGTCTGGATTAAAGAACAAGAAAGGAGTCTTGAGTAAAGAAAAGGAATTAAACCAGGCAGTGGTGGCACATGTCTTTTATCCCAGCACCTGGGAGGCTGAGGCAGGTGGATGCAAGTTCCAGGACAGCCAGGACTGTTACACAGAGAAACCATCATGAAAAACAAAACAAACAAACAAAAAAAGAATTACAAAAGTACTTTTCATATGGCCTTGACTAGCCTTGAACTTGCTATGTGGACCAAACTGACCTTGCACTTGGAACTCCTGCTTCTGACTCATGAGTCCTGGGATTATAAGTGTGTACCACCATGCCTGGATCCAGATTACTTTAAATACACAGGTCCTTACTTTATAAATGTGGTGCAGATGTGTGTGCACGTGTGCAAATGCATATAGAGACCAGAGGTCAACATTAAATGTCTTCCTTAATCACTACCCATCTATTTTTTTTGTGACAGGGTCTTTCTTTGAACCTGGTGCCCCCAATCAGTCTAGATGGCATACACCTTGCCAGCACTGGGATTATAGATGTGTAAAGCAACAATACTCCCACTTAGCTTTTTATGCGGGTGCTTGGGATCCAAATTCATGTTCTCATTTTTTTTTTGGTAGGGGAGGGGTATTCAAAACAGGGTTTCTCTGTGTAGCCCTGGCTGTCCTGGAACTTGCTCTGTAGAAGACCAAGCTGTCCTCAAACTCAGAGACTCCCCTGCCCCTGCCTCCCAAGTGCTGGGACTATAGGTGTGTGCCATCACCACCAGGCAATGTTCTCATTCTTACATAGCAAATACTTTACCAACAGAACCATCTCTTGCTTTTTAAAAGAATTTTATTACTATTTTTAATTATGTGTAAGTTTGTGCGTGCATGTGGGTATGTGCACATAATTATAGGTGTCCCTGGAAGTCAAAGGAGTGGGATTCCCTAAAACTGGAGCTATACATGGTTGTGAATGCTGGACATGGGTGGTGGGAATTGAGCTTGCGTCCTGCAGCAAGTGCTCTTAACTGCTGAGCCATCTCTTGAGTCTCCAGATCTTTACACTTTGTTATGCAAGCAAGAGGGCTAGAATTTGGGTCCCCAGAAATCATATAAATGTCAAATAGGTATGGCAGCTAGGCTCGCTTAGAATTTCAGCTTCAGAATAGAGATGGGATCCCCACAGGAGGTTGTCTAGCAGGACTAGCCATATCAGCAAGCTCTGGGTTTGACAAGAGATCTTGCCTCAAAAAAGAATAAAGTGGAAAACAATCAAGGAAGATTTCCAATATCAACCTCAGGCCTCTGTACATTCATGGGCGTATACATGCACACACACCTACAAGTGTACCCACACATATGCCATGCATATATACATATGAAAAGATATATACATTTCTTGGCAGGGTGTGTTGATTCACACTGGCAATCCTAACACTTATGAGGCTGAGGCAGAAAGATCACAAGTTGAAAGCCAATCTTGACAAAAAGTCAAGACCAGGACTATATATAGTGAAATCTTGACTCAAAGCAACTTTTTTAATGTCATGAAGGATAAATGATCAATGGACAATAACTCCCGTATATAAAAGTATCACAGTAGAGCCCATCATTTTGTATAATTAAGGAAAAAAAATAATTTCAAACTTACCCCTAGTGCATTTTTATCCATGATTTTTATAGCTACCATTTCTCCAGTGAGGATATGACAGGCAAGTTTGACTTTTGCAAAGCCACCTAAGTATAAAAAAATGAATAAGCACAGATTTCTTAAAAGGCTCTTTCAAGTTACATTTTCCTAGAAGTTTGTCTTTCTTCTGTCACTTCCAACAGATTAGCTATGACTCCAAATTCTTTTCAGTCAATGTTTCTAGATCATTCCTTTCACAGGGGTTGCCTAAGATAACCAGAAAACACAGATGTTGATATTATAATTCATAAAACCACCAAAATTACAGTTATAAAATAGCAATGAAATAATTTTATGGCTGGGGTTCCCAGAGCATGAGGAGGAACTGTAGTAAGGGTCGTAGCATCAGAAGGGTTGAGAGCCACTGCTCTAGATGGAGGTTTTTCCTACCATGAAGAGTAAATAAAGAATAATAAAAACATAGGAAAAAAAAAACTCACTCTTTAGAAATATGCTCTGTGGGAGTTAGAGGATGGCTAGCAAGGTAAAGTGTGCTTGCCACTCTTACAGATGACCAGAGTTTAGTTACCAGCACCTACATCAGGCAGCTCAAAACCGTCTGTTACTCCAGCTCCAAAGGATCCAACACCCTCTTCTAGGCTCTTCAGCCACACACACACATAAATATAGTAAATCTTTTCTAAAAACAAGAAATAGACTCTACAGTTAACACTGCAATTAAACTTTATTAACACGCTAAAATACAATATAAAGTTACTGAGACTGAAGACAAATTATATAAAACTTCACTGAGCTTAAAAACTATGAAGGTAGCCAAGCAGTGGTGTTGCACACCTTTAATCCCAGCACTTGGAAAGGCAGAGGCAGGCGGATCTCTATGAGTTCAAAGCCAGCGTGGTCTACAGAGCAAGTGCCAGGGCAGGCTCCAAAGTTACAGAGAAACTCTGTCTCAAAAAACATTAAAAAAAAAAAAAAAACTATGAAGGCAAGCAATTATGTTTTAAAACTGGGTCAGTGCTAATTAAACAGCTCTAGTTATCTGAAAGATGTTAATACATTCAAAAAGAAGTTTCTGATAGTCTTTTCCACAGTCTCCACCTCTGTTTTCCCCGGTGGAACTTCACTTCTCTAGCACTCCACATACAACTCATCAGCAAATCCTACCTGCTTACCTTGGGGGAAACATACCAACAACTTCCCTGGGGGAAAGAAACAGCACTGACTAGAAATTACTGTGTCTTCTCTGAGCAGGTAATGCATGACTGTGTCTTCATGTTCTCATGAACATCTGTGCACTTTGCATGTTTTACCGTATGTTGTAACTGCCTCACTAGCTTCACCCCGCCATTCTAACCACGCTGCCATCATCTCCAGGGTCACTCTCCTCACTGCTATTGCTTCCCCACAGCTTTTCTGCCTCTGTCCTTGCCCTCTCCCACCCAATGCCTTCACCCTCAAGCAGCCAAGACAGGAGGTCAGACCACGCCTTAGCTCAACCACCACCCCTCCACCCCTGTGGCTTTTGTTTACACTAGAAGTCAAAGTTCCTTTGCAATGACCTATGAGGCTTTCTCTAATAGTCCACCCTAGTTCTGTTCTGCTTATTAAAGTAGGTAGAGGATCAGGCGAGATGGCTCATCAGGTAAAGGCACCTGACACACAGGCCTGGCAACCTCAGGTCCAGCCCCAGAATTTATATAAAGGTGGAAGAAGAGAATCTACTCCACAAAGCTGTCCTCTTACCTCTACATGCATGCTGTGATATGCATGCCCCACACACATCATACACACAGACGCACAACAATAACGATAAAATAAATTTAAATTTTTTAATTCTAGGTAGAAAAAATTTAAGCTATATCAATTATACTAAAAAGCTCATAACAACCCAAATAGACCATACATCCAATTATTTTATCTGTACTCTGCCTCCAAGAAAAAAATTAACAATTACCTGTCCCAATAGTTTCATATAATTCATAGTATTTGAGAAGTTCATCATAATCTTTCATAGTCCACCTGAAAGTTTCCTCAAAATGACAAAAAGAATCTGTAAAACAGGAAAAAATTTTACATCAACAATGAACAATAAAAGAAATATCACCAAATCATCTTTTACCCCCCCCCCCAGTTTTTTGAAACAGGTTTCTCTGTGTAGCCTCGATGTCCTGGAACTCACTCTGTAGACCAGGCTGGCCTTGAACTCAGAGATCCGCCTGCCTCTGCTGCCCAAGCGCTGGGTTTAAAACTGGCTCCACCACCAGGCTCTACCTCCTATATTTGCAATTAGAGATAAAAATAAATCTTAGGCATAAATGACAGTAAAGCACTAATTAGTCATATTAAAAACAAACAAACAAAAGCCCTGAATTCCTACCTCACACCATCCACACAAATCAAAATCACATAAAGACTTGAATATACCCGGGTGGTGGTAGTCCCTACAATCCCAGGACTTGAAAGATGGGGCAGGAGCACAAGGTCATCTTAGACCACAGAGTAAGTTCGCTACCTGGGCTACAGGAGACTACCTCAAACAACAAATCCACTTAACGTCAAAGACAAATTAGCTCAGTGGGTAAAGTCGCTTGCCACCAAGCCTGACCCCTGGGCCCTCGGTGACAGGAGAGAGACCAACTCCCACTGTTGTCTTCCACAACACACATCCAAGCAAACACCAAGCAAGTAAATAAACAAAGCCTTAAAAAAAAAAATCAAAAAACTACCTCTCCTCAAAAAACAAAACAAGACTGAGTTCAGGGGCACACTCCTGTAATCCCAGCACTTGGAAGACAGACAAGAGGATTACTCCAAGTCTGAGGCCAGCCTGGTGTACACAGTTTCAGATCAACTGGAAAAAAACTAAAGAGTGTGTGTGTGTGTTCAGAATTCCTATACAATCAAAGACACCACCAAAAAAGAAAGCAGAACCATGTATGCTGATACCTGCCTACTATGCCAGGACTGGGGACACCAGAGAGGAGGAGCTGAAGTTCCAGACTAATGTGGGTTACACACAAGATACTATAGTACAATGGAGGAAAGCAGGAAAGACTGAAGAGCTTGGCAGCTAAGAGTGCTTACTGCTCTCCCAAGTTAAGTTCCTAGCCCCCATGTTAGACTGCTTAGAACTACCTGTAACTCCATGTTCAGAGGATCCAACACCCTCTTCTGGCCTCTGCAGGCACCAGCATGCTACACACTCATGCAGACATATACATACACATACATGTTTTTAACTTTCAAATTTATATTTACTGTGTGTATCTGATAAATACGTACATGACTGTGCACATGCCATAGCACGCGTGTGGAAGTGGGAGGACAGAGCAGCTTTGTTCTCTGCTGCCCACTACCACATCTCACCCAGCCAGACTTTAGGGGAATATGCTTAATTGCCTCATTAACTCAGAAATCTCTCAACGGCCATTTGCCGATAGAACAAATTCGGGAATAAAGTAAAACAACATCCTCCAAAGAAATGGAAACCCAGAATTAAGGAATTCCAAGACAAGAAATACTAGCAGTTTAGAGGTCAAGATGTGGCTCAGTAACTCCTGGGATCCTGTTCAAAGAGAAGGAGGGGGGAAAGCAAGAGAGAGGAAATGGGGGAATTGGGAGATATAAATCTGACTGGAGAGTTGTCTGCTACAAAGTAGGGTAGCAAACCCTGCAAGGAGACTTGGGTCTGCAATCCCAACAGTCTTATATTTTCTCCATAGCCCAGGCTGCTTTGACCTTCCACACTTCCTGCCTAATCCCACCACACACACACACAGGATTACACAATGTACCACCAGGCTTGCCTCGTAATTAACTTCTTCACAGATTTCTCCCAAAGGCGTTTTAAACTTCCAGCTCCTAGGAAGAGATTGCCTTGCACAAATACTAAAACTTTTTTCTCTGCCTACTTTCATCCCTTAAATCACTGTCTTTAAGTAGCTGGATTATATCTATTAAATCCAGGGAACAACATTTTTGCTACTATTAAGAAAATTAGTGATGCTGGGTGGTGTTGGCGCATACCTTTAATCCCAGTACTCAGGAGGCGGAGGCAGGAGGAGCTCTGTGAGTTTGAGGTCAGCCTAATCTACAAAGGGAGTTCCAGGACAGCCAGAGCTATTTGAGAAACCCTGTCTCAAAGAAAAGAAAAGAAGAAAACTAGTGATTATATCTACTATATTTTACCTCTACATGTTGAGGGTATAAAGCTGATCTATATCTTCTAGAAACTGGAATATAAAATAGAAATCCTTGTGATTGGAGATGCCTGACTGTCCATTAGTGTGAAAGGAAACCAGACCCTCAGTGTGATATCTGAATGCCCCTCCAGATGTGGTAAAATAGAAGAAATGGGGTATATATAAAAAACTTCTGAGGAAACAAGGCACCCACTAGATCATGAGAGATTTGTGATGAAACTATAAAATACTGTGTCTTTCTACCAGCACTTGGGAGGAAGAGGCAGATGCATCTCTGAGTTCCAGGTCAGCATGAACTACACACACTGAGGGTGTTTTGCTACTAATATTGTGCTATTTGGGCCATGCTATCACTTGCTACAAAATACATGAACTTGCCTCACGTGAGACACTGATCTGGTCATTTCAAATGGGAGTGCAGAAGGGCTTATAGTTTGACTTTAGAATACAGCTGAGTAGCCTCCTTCCTTCTCCTTTGCAGAGGGCTTCTGGGAGAACAGCCACAGAGGATTCATTCCGAAAAGCATTTAGGGACTAATCTGTCCATTTAGTTGGTTCACAAGAGATTGGCAGGAAAGAGCCACTGTTTCCACGAAGGTGCAATCAAGAGCTGTTTTGATTTCTGTAACACCTCATAAGAAACAGAAACCAATAGTGAACAAAAACAGGGACTCTAAGTCTCTAAACATTACAGGCCGCTTGGAAGCCCCGCCCTTCCTCCTAGTTAGATTTCCACTAACTACAGAAATCTACCGAAGGTGAGACTAGAACACCCACTCACCTCACCCTAGTGTGAGTCTGCTGCCCTGGGACGCCTTCTCTGAGAAGGTTCCCTGTTTCTCTCCACAGCCTCGTTGACAGGAGCCACCTTGCTGCTCAGGCTACTGCTACAGCCTCGGAGCACCCTTACAATATGTGCATCTCCGGCCACTTGCTTGATTGAGGAGGTGCAAGGTGAGGAAGGATTTGGACTCTGAAAACGGGGATCACACGTTTCCCTTTTAACTGGAGCATCCCAGGAAACTTAGTTGAACGACGGTAAAGAATCCCAAAGCCCTTCTCTGAACCGCGTTTGCAGACAGTCAGGAGCACTGAAACAAATATAACTCCCATCTGCGGCAGCCTCTTGGGCGTCAAACGCTCTGCCAACTTCATCAAAAACTCCGGGAGCCGGGAATGGTGGCGGGGAGTTCCTGCCTATATTCCCCAGCTCTCGGGAAGCTGAGGCGGCAGGATCCAGAATTCAGGGACCGCTTTGGCTACAGTGAGATCAAGACGAGCCTGGACTACACAAGACTACGTCTCAGAACGGCAGAAAGAAATAAAAGAAGCAACCACCACCACCTGTGAAAAACCTGGGTCGAAAAGTCTAGAAGTTAGTTCTAGAGACCAGCAGTGGTGGGCGGAACCCCGGGAAAGCTCCGTCTCCCGGCTGCGCCCCACAGCTCAGAGCCCGGTCCGCGGGTGGTAGAACTGACCTGAAGAGCGGCAGGCCCGGCGGGACCGAACCGGACAGAAGATCGAAGCAGCCGCCGCAAAACCCAGCAAAGCTGAGACAGCGAGGAGTCGGTGGGAATTTTTACGGGATTCAAGTTCCAGCAGCTTCCGCCCGCCAAGGGAATCAAACCTCGCGGGCCGGAAGAGGCGGGGCCCACGGGGGCCGGAGGTCCGTTCCCAGGGAGGTGGGGCGGGGCCAGGAGACAACGGGGCGGGGCTATAATGGGACGGGGCTATAATGGGACGGGGCAAGATAGGCTCAAACTTCTTAGAGCTACTGGACAGGCACGCAGGGAGGGTGTCTGACGCTCAGGATCAGAGGCGGCGTGGTGCTCCCTTGAAACCTGTCTGAAGACTTAAGACCTTGCTTCTTTTTTTAAAGGATATTTTGATTTATTCTAAGACAACAACATACATATAAAAAAAATGTATGTTGGGGGCTGGAGAGATGGCTCAGCGGTTAAGAGCACTGGCTGCTCTTCCAGAGGACCTGGGTTCGATTCCCAGCACCCACATGGTGGCTCACAACTGTCTATAACTCCAGCTCCAGGGAATCAGACACCCTCACACAGACACACATGCAGGCAAACACCAATGCACATAAAATAAATAAATCTTTTTTAAAAAATGTATGTTGCCGGGCGGTGGTGGCGCACAACTTTAATCCCAGCACTCGGGAGGCAGAGACAGGTGGATCTCTGTGAGTTCGAGACTAGCCTGGTCTACAAGAGCTAGTTTACAGGACTGGCTCCAAAGCTGCAGAGAAACCCTGTCTCGAAAAACCAAAAATAAAATAAATAAAAAGTATGTTGATCGCATCCACCTAAATCTCCCTTCTTGTTCCCCACACCACCCAAAAAAAAAAACCTTCTTATCTTTCTGTCCTTTTTTTTTCTTTTTTATCTTTATGTTTTTTTTTGTTTGTTTGTTTTGTTTTTGTAGCTTGCTTCTACTATCTGCAGAGTGCATATCTCATAGGAGCATGAAAAACTTTCCAGAAGACATCAACCTGTTAAAATTTCACATAATCAACTTTCGTGTGTTCTTAGTTTTTTATTTTATTCACTTTTTCGTGTGTGTGTGTGTGTGTGTGTGTGTATTTGGCACATGTGCCACTTCACACGTGTGGAGGTCAGAAGACAACTTTCAAGAGTCAGTTCTCTCCTTCCACCATGTGGGTCTGAGTAATCAATCAGGTTGTCAGCTTGTCAACAATCTCCATCATCCACTGGGCCATCTTTCTCCTTTTTTTCTCCCTTCTGATTCATGGAGACCCAAACCTGCCATGACCTTGATTATTCTAAGCAATAATTTTAACTTTTCCCCAGCCCATCCATTTCCTGATTCTTACTAAAATCTGTTGCTATGTGTTATAAAACCTTAGGAGCTGGATTAACTATCCATGAAGATGCTAGCAATAAGGCTCAGCAGGTAAAAGTGCCGCTGGTCCTAATCGCCTGAATTCAATCCCCAGAGCCTCTGTCTTCCTCTTCAGTCCTCCACCAAAAATAAAGAAGTAATTTAAAAAAAAGAAAGAAAGAAAAGCCGGGTGGTGGTGGCAAACGCCTTTAATCCCACACTAGAGAGGCAGAGGCAGGTGGATTTCTGTGAGTTCCAGGCCAGCCTGGTCTACAGAGCTGGCTCCAGCACAGCCAGAGCTACGCAGAGAAACCCTGTCTCAAAAAAAAAGAAAAGAAAAAGAAAAATTCAATGTACAATAAATATCCAGTATACCAATAAAAGTATTTCTCATCATTTCATTCCCTATTATACCCAGTCATGAGCTCAGAAGTTTTCTATTTCCTGTTTGGCCATTAATAAAACTTTGATAGTTATATAAGAGGAAACTTCAGCGAAGAAAATGCTTCTATCAGAATGGCCTGTGGGCAAGTCTGCAGTGTATTTTCTTGACTACTAATAGATGTAGAAGAGTCTGGCCCACTGTGGGTACTGCTACCCCTGGACAGGAGTGCCAAATTGTATAAAAAAAAAAAAAAGCAAGATGTGCAATTCAATTAGCAGAATTCCTCCATGGCCTCTGCATCAACTTCTACCTACAGGTTTCTGCCTTGAATTCCTGTTCTGACTTTCCTTCAGGCTGGGCTACAAGCTATAAGCTAAAATAAACCATTTCCCCACAAGGTTATTTTGGCCATAGTGGTTTTTCACAGCAATAGAAACCTAACTAGTACACCTTTGAACAAATGATGCTATGACTTGATTTTAAAATATTGACAATTGAGGGCTGGAGAGATGGCTCAGCCATTAAGAGCACTGGACTGCTCTTCCAGAGGTCCTGAGCTCAATTCCCAGCAACCACATGGTGGCTCACACCATCTGTAATGAGATCTGATGCCCTTTTCTGGCATGCAAGCATACATGCAGGCAGAACACTGCATACATAATAAATAAATATATCTGTAAGAAAAACATTTACAATTGAACCAGGCAGTGGTGGCACACAGCTTTAATCCCAGCACTCGGGAGGCAGAGGCAGCAAATCTCTGTGAGTTCAAGGCCAGCCTGGTCTACAGAGCAAGTTCCAGGACAGGCTCCAAAGCTACACAGAGAAACTATATCTTGAAAAGTAAAAAAACAAACAAAAAAACAAAAAATACTTAGAATTATATTTCTTCATCTTAATTTGCATTGAGGATAGCATAACTACCTGCTGGCTGCAAGTAATAAATCTTTCTCCACTCCAGCTTGAGAGATGGCTCATGGGGTAAAGGTACTGGTTGCCAAGACTGATGACCTGGGATTCCTGGAACCCACATGGCAGAAAAAGAGGACAAACTCCCACAAACCAACCTCTGACCTCCATATATGTGCCATGGTGCATGTTCTCCACCCCTCAAAAAAAAGTAATTAAAAACTAATAAATCTTTCTCCACTCTTAAAAAAAGTATATTGATGGGGCGGGGGAGGCATAGGCATTACGTACTTGTAATCCCAACATCTAAGAGGTGGAGGCAAGAATATCAGGAGTTCGCCAGGCTGTGGTGGCTCACGCCTTTAATCCCAGCACTCAGGAAGCAGAGGCAGGCAGATCTCTGTGAGTTCGAGGCCAGCCTGGTCTACAAGAGCTAGTTCTACGACAGGCTCCAAAGCCACAGAGAAACCCTGTCTTGAAAAAAAAAAAACAAAAAAAACCTCAAAATAGTTTGAATATCACTGATAAGAAACAATAATTATCCAGGTGGTGGTGGCAAAAGCCTTTAATCCCAGCTGTCAGGAAGCAGATGCAGGTGGATCTCTCTGAGTTTGAGGCCAGCTCTGGTCTACAGAGCTAGTTCCAGCACAGTCAAAGCTACACAGAGAATCCCTATCTCGAAAAAAAGAAATGAAATAATAAGTGTACAGCAGAAAAAAAAAAAAACCAGCCCAGTCCAAGAGGGCAGGAGCCAGAAAATCAAAGTCTGACCTTTTGTGGGCCTATTTCCTTGTTTGGGCAATAAGGAGACTGGATTCCTATTCTGCTGCTCCCTGTTTCCAGAGTGTCTAACCGAGTGGGTCAGGCCATTTGGAACGGAACCTATCTACCAATAACACTACCATTAATGGCAGTTATAAAACCTGCTACAGTTTTCCAAACAGCTAACGCACATGTACATGCATCATCCCTATACACAAGTCCCAGTGCCTGTCACAGGATAATTTGTTTTCTTCATTCTCTCATCAGTCACCAGCACGTACTCTTTGCCAGGCCCTTTTCAAGGCACTGCCAGAGTAAAAAAGAAAAGAGATGTGGCTTCTGCCCAAGGGAGCTCAAAGAGAGAAGTGTGAGACTCATAAACAAGCAATTCTCATAAAGAGCCCACTAGAAGTACTATTAAGAGTGCATGCAAGGTAGAGCTCAAACAGGAGCAATTAATTCTGATGAGAATTGAAACATTCTAGCACTAGATCTTGAAAACAAAATGCAGAGAAAGAGAGAGAATATTCTCGAGATAGGGGGTGATAAGTGTGCAGAAGCACAAAGCCAAGAAAACACAGGCTGGTAGGGAAAAGCAATTTGGACAGAGCACAGGACACAGGAAGGGATTGGTGAGAAAGGAGAATCTTTCCAGCAGAAGATACAGAGGCTGTACAAGACAGAAGAGCTGACTCACAGGGACCCAATCTGAAGGGTTTTGATGTTAGCCTACACTCAGGGGATGCTGGCCTGGAAACAGAGCTATGTGGATATGCATTTCAGAGAAAGCCAGAGCAGTCACTCAAACAACACAATAGTGGGTCTGGCCTCCTAAAGCAGAAAGCATAGGGGCTGTCTCACGGTAAATGGATGCCATGAATCCTTGTGCCCAAGTGTGGCTGAGTCATAGGTGGGACAGGAAAGAGCCGCAGTGCACACTCTGAAGGTAGTGTTTATAGCGAGACTCTCTGCCTTCTGAGGTCACCCAGACTGACCAACCTCAGGCTACCAGCCACACCCTGAACTTCATATCCAACCCAATTACAAGTGGAAAACCACACAAAATTAAGATCTGGGTCATAGTTCTGTTGGGAAAAAAAGATGGGAGTATACACATACGCACATGTGTTTTGTGGGCACAGGTGCAGAGGCAGATGTGCGTGCAGGCGCCGGATATCTTCTGCAACTGTTCTCCACGTTAATGAGATGGATTTTTTAAAGCTGCTTTACAAAAAAAAAAAATCTGGGTTTAGAGCTGTGGAGATGCCTCAGCAGGTGAAAGAAAGTACTTGCTACCAATCAACATCTAGAATCCACATTGTTGAAAGAGAGAAATCATTCCCATAAATTGCCACACACACATCCCTAACATTGATAAGCAAATCAGCAATATTGGCAAGCTGGCAGTGGTGGCTCAAGCCTTTAATCCCAGCATTTGGGAGGCACAGACAGTTGGGTCTCTAAGTTCGAGGTCACCCTGATCTATAGGACAGCCAGGGCTACACAGAGAAACCCTGTCTCAAAAAACAAACAAACAAAATATTATACGGGCAGCTGCCAACTCATCCAAATCAATATTTGATAATCACTCTTTTTTTTTGTACGTCTGTGTATGTTTGTAGTGGTGTTTCATTTGTTTTTTGTTTGTTTGTTTTTTCCATGATATTTATTGAGCTCTACATTTTTCTCTGCTCCCCTCCCTGCCTCTCCCCTCCCTCTTTCAACCCTCCCCCAAGGTCCCCATGCTCCCAATTTACTTAGCCGATCTTGTCTTTTTATACTTTCTACTTCCCATGTAGATTAGATCTATGTAAGTCTCTCTTAGTGTCCGTATTGTTCTCTAGGTTCTCTGGGATTGTGGTTTGTAGACTGGTTTTCTTTGCTTTATGTTTAAAAACCACCTATGAGTGAGTACATGTGATAATTGTCTTTCTGTGTCTGGGTTACCTCACTCAAAATAATGCTTTCTAGTTCCATCCATTTTCCTGCAAAATTCAAGCTGTCGTTATTTTTTCTGCTGTGTAGTACTCCATTGTGTAAGTGTACCATATTTTTTTTATCCATTCTTCAATCGAGGGGCATTTAGGTTGTTTCCTGTTTCTGGCTATGACAAACAAGGCTGCTATGAACATGTCCGTGTGGCACGATTGAGCATCTGTTGGATATATACCCAAAAGTGGTATTACTGGGTCTTGAGGAAGGTTGTTTCCTAATTTTCTGAGAAATCACCACACTGACATCCAAAGGGGTTGTACCAGCTTGCATTCCCACCAGCAATGCAGAAGTGTTCCCTTTTCCCCACAACCTCTCCAGCATAAGTTGTCATCAGTGTTTTTGATCTTGGCCATTCTTACAGG